>JAODIE010011824.1:82528-108308 GCA_027575565.1 Diploeciton nevermanni
ACCCCTGGTGCAACGAGATAAGAGATAGTAAATGTGCTGCCAAACGTAACTTCATTTTGAAGCATCACTTTGTTTTTTATCTAGTTATTAATTAATTTAACTTTACGATGTTGCCATTCCAGAAATCCTAGCTTATGTTACTACTAGGATTAGTAGTTTGTATATTATGTAGTAGTATGTATTTGTCGCCTACAAATTTTTATTGTTGCAGTTCTTACGCCTGAATTACGACCATGCGTCATCCAAGTCAGTGGCGATGAAGGCTTCCCGAAGAAAGGGGACATCAGCAACGAAACGCTTGACTTCAATGCCAAATATGGACTTCCGATCGACTGTATATGGGCAATCAAAGTGAAGGATGGCTGGAGGGTATGTCTGTTATGTGTTCGCACGTACTTCTGGAATATTCTTTTATTTCCACTTCAGTATATCTGGAATATGCACGCAGTGCATACGAATGGTTTTTTATTCCTTCTAGGTTCCCATAACATGACAAGCGTTCTAACCAGCTACGGATTGCTTATTTATTCTTTGGATTAAAAAACATGCCTTGCGCGTTCACTGCCTCCAAGTCGTAATCTAGATTGTAATTTATAATTTGTTTAGTCCTTAATCTCAAACGCCTTGCAGATAGCAGTTGGAGGTGCAGTCTGACGGTGCATCAAATCGAATCAAGTTCTAATGCTGTAATAATTCAACGTCCGAGATGCTGCCGACGTCGTCGTCAGGCTGGCACATAATCTTAACCGGGCTAATGAATTGACATTGATTTATCGAAGTGAATGTGTTTATAATAGACTAATTAAATTCCAACTTATACTACAATTGTGTAATTACATTAGTTGGCAAGGAAGCTGCAGTTGGATTTGGGTTGAAAATTGGCTCTGACGGCTTCTCAACTTGGTATCGCTGCCACCGGCACGTTTTGCCGCTCCAGCACCGGTTGCCCACGGATTTTCCACTACGGAAACGCCACCTATATATCGTTAGCATGTGCGCTGCCTAAGTACCGAACTATTATATTACGGTGTGGTGTTCCATAATTAGCACACTATGAAATATTAATTACGCTAAGCGGATAAAGTCACTCAGCAAAAACAAGTCTATAGTAACTGAATTTACATTGGTGTCATACGATTATCCGAGAAATTACGTTATTTAGCAGTATCCAAGTTATTCGTTTCAATTCAGCCACATTGGCAAAATAATTGAGTTTGAAATAAACTACATCTATTAGAAAAGAAAAAGAAAATACTTTTATACGCATTTCTTACCGCTGGCAAGCTGTTTCTTCCTCTAGCGTTGGCTTTGGCCATTTGGCAAAATGGCGAATAACGAATAACGCTTAATAATGCATAATAAACAGAGCGCGCATACTAACGGCTGCATTTCTAATAAATTTAATTTAGAAATTTACTTAAACCGAATAGCAGAATATTTACTAGCAGTTTGGATACATACACTGAATTCCGCTTTTACCTGATTTACTGGCACGGGAGTACTTATCTTTAGTCACTAGGAGTCTCTTTGTCGGTTATTTGTTTCTGTTTGTAGATTGTAATATTATAAACAATTAAATTGAATTCAGAATATTAGAATTATGTTATTTTAGAATTTTTTATCGTTAGGTGATATGAATATTTTTTTACCTAGCACTACCAATCTAGCGCTAAAATGGAAATAAATTGTGCTTTTAGAGTATCTAAATTATACACGTAAAAATGATGCAATCTATTAAAAGCCAGGGAAGGTTGGTTACTGACGGCTGAATGCATTAGGTAGCAAAGCTGAGGAACTGAAAAGCATATCTTCCTACATTTGGTCTTGCCACCATACACATCTGGATGTGAAATATTTACAGCTTACCGCACCGCCACTATAAAGCTTCGAGAACTCAGTTTTCTGCTCTCACATCTTACATACCAGGTGTTTCTCACAAACTGCTTTCTAATAAATTAGTTAATATAAAAATGGATAAAAATATTTATACAAAATTAATAATTGTACTTTTATTGTACTCATATATTGTTGGTAGGGTATTTTTTGGTTGTATCTATCAGTTCTAAAATTAACAATCCAATTGATAGTATCAGCTGTCCGTATTGCACTCATTGCAATCATTTAAACGGCACTTATTTTGCAATAATAAAACTAAATTACATCCACCATTGTCGCCGCCGGCAATTGCGGAGCATGTTAGGGTCAGTTGCGATTTAACAAACACTTTGTAGACGTCTAGATTGCTGGTTGGGAAGTGGCGGCTTCATATTCACGCTCGCAGCAACTCTATTTGCGCTCCTGATAAATCTCATCCCGAACAAAGAATCATTTCAGCATTATACCACTTTATATGAGTTTTTCTTGTACTTAAATGTGTCTTATGTGAAGAAGAACAAGCAATGCCCGCCCGGCATAACTACACGAGCAATGCTAGCGTTGGGAAATTTATAGGCTCTTTCCATGTTCTTTCTGCGCAGCGAGTTTTATACTTTTCTATTATTATTGCAGATATATTTGTTGTGTTTCAAGCGCAAACATATTTGTTTATTGTTCCAAGAAAAAATTGCAAGTAAGGAATTGGAGTAAATGGTACCGATGCCAAATTCCGCAACTCCCTGTGAATTTCCAATTTCCTTTTGTGCTAAATAACCTAAATCTGTCTTTTTGTTTGTTTCCACGTCTGCGCAAGCAAGCAAACAACGCGTATCGTAAATTCACTTACCTGTGTTCTGGTTTGTTTCTTGTTTGCAGATACAATTGTTCTTCAAGAATTTCGTGCTAGCAAAGCCTAACGACTGCGAGAGCAATTTCGTCGATGTGTTTTCGGATCACACCGACATCCCATCACGCGACAAAAACTTTTGCGGTTCCATTGCAGACACGGTGAAGTCGAAAAATGACATTATGTTCATACGATTCTTCGCCGAGCCGAGAGCGATGAAATCGACGTTCGAAGCTATTTTCACTGCATTTAGAGATGAAAAGTCAAGTGAGTTCGCCTTCCTTGTACTTCCTAGACCTTTTTTCAACATGCTCTCTTAGCTTGAAATGCTATACATGTACAACTTGTTTTATTTATCGACTCTTCGAATCCACATCGCATACGGTTCTACGCATGCATCTTGTTCGCGGGCATCGTCTTACATTGCGCATTGCTGCGCCAAACATATTGGATTTCCATTGACATCAAGTAGGCATACTTTCCATTGTCATCTCCAGACAAAAAAACAAGCGCATCAACTCACGCAAATAGCTTATAAGAAAGAACACCACATGGAGATAAATTCACAATGATGATAATACAAATATAAAGATGTTTTCATGATAAAATACTTTTTTCCATAAAACTTAATAATTTTTTATGACACAAAGGCATAGTCTTAAGGAGAAATTTCTTTTGCTTGGTGATTGATTACAAGTGAATAATAGATAATATAATATGATCTTCCAAAATTGTTAAGAAAGAAATGAGTTAGAGCATATAACTTCGAAATTAGTGTTATCACTAGTCGACACGAGTTATTTTGATCCTAATCGCATAGATCACGTACGCAACCATCGCCTCCATCATTGGCAAGAGTTAAATGTTTCTGGTTGCGCCGGGTGCCAATTCGGCCATGCTCTTGCGGCACGAGTTGTTATCTATTCCAATTGAGAATATTTAGGCTAGGTTAAGCTAAAGAAGCATGTGTTAGATACATTAATATAACCAGAGAATCGTTAAGAAAACTAATATGTTTTTGGCTTTTAGAAAAAAACATAAACTATTTTTTGAAATTAATATCTAGGCTAGCTCTGCTCCGTCTCTCAGTCGGTGAGTCGCAAAAATGAGTAAAAATTGAGTTTCAAAATTGGAATACTAGTGTCGTATTGAGCAATTCATATTTAATCGAGTGAACATACTTTCATTTCATTCCAAATGTATATTTGCTTGGAATTTGCGTTCATATCAGTGTCTGCACTTTTTCACAAAAATTCACTTTAAGAATTTATAAATTTGAAACTATTAAAGATAAACAAATTACGTCTTTACCCATTCCTTTGGCATCTATTCATGAATTATTAATGATAACAGCTAAATGATCTAACAATAATAACAGAAGTTATGAGACAATATATCAAATGACAACCAAACTCAAACATTAAGATCGAAATTTAAAAAATATGATTGATCGCATGGTGTTAATACCATCTCGATCGGTAATTTGCTGTTCTACAGTGTAATTGCTAAAAAGTCTGATAGCTGGAGGACGATTAAGATTAAAATTATATTTCATGAAGAAGTTTTAGTAAAAATTGCATTTTCAGAAATTGTTTTCTGCATACAAGTATATAAGAAAGATAATTAGAAAAAACACAAACTATTTTTAAAAACAATATCTAAGCTTCATATTTAATTTACAAGAATTTCTAAATTGAAGTGGATACCGCTTTCATTGCTTAACGAAGAAGTGCGGTCATTTAAATCAAATTGAATATTAGTAAGATTAACCCAGTTCTTGATCATCTCTTATTAATTATTGATTGAAATGAAATCTTTTCTAATGTGCAGATTCCGACTGCGCTGCCGATGAATTCAATTGCGAAGATGCCACCTGCATTTCAATCAATCTCAAATGTAACGGCCGCCACAATTGTAAATTTCGCTGGGACGAAGACGACTGTGATGTAAGTACAAATCACTTCACATCTCCATCATGCTCCTCACAAAACACACGCAAGCAGCATTACCAAACACACGAATTACTTTTGCTATCACAATTATAATTTCATTTCCCCCAAACAAAGTAGCAGTGCAAAACTTTCATACGAGTGTATATTGTGTATAATAATTGCCTCAGTATTATGTGCGCATATTAGTTCATCGCGGCTTTGAGGCTTTTGTGCGGCAATTTCGCGCGCTCGTGAAAATTTGCAATATTAGCGCACGCGTTTGATGCGGGCGAAAAGTTTTTAATGTTACGAAAATTTAATATTATTGGTTGGAATGAAAATTGCGTGTGTGGCCGCATTGAAGCATTATCATAAAAGCCAATGGATTGCCGTTTCTCCGCATCAAAAAGGAATCTAATATTCAATCAAGTTTGATTCAATGAAATAAAATTATTTTTCGGTTACGCTAAATATGCATTTAAAAAAATCAGGATGATCATAATGTACTGCAATAGTGTCATAGACGGTGAATTGCGTAGAATCTAAAAGGTTTCATTACTTAAAGCCGGGTACTTGATGCAAAATTACTATGCATAAATGTCGTTACTCTGTTATAGCATGTCGTAGTCTAGCCGTAATAAGCATTAAACTGTTCATATAGCATTTTAGTTAGTTCATTAATTATGAGTTAATACCTAACTGTTTCAAATTTTGTCGGCTTGGTATTGGTAGCAAATGATAAAATTGCCATTTATGCTTTTAGACAAGAAATAATGTTATTTTCTAAAAAATTTAAATTCAACAAACATTGTAATTTATCTAGATAGATGCTCTGGATGGAATTTTCTTAGAAGCTACATCAATATTAAATTGTTTAAATTAAAGAAAATTCTAATTAAATAATAAAATACCTAATATTCTACCATGTATAATTTCTAGATATAATTGAAACAAAGTAATAACATAAATCTTTCTAATAGATTTGACATTAAAATCATAAAATAATTAAGGTTTGGAATGATGAATTACTATATTTGTCAAAGAATGATCGTATCGTATACTAAAACAGGTACACGATATCACTTTAATGACTTTAACAATTGTCGTCTTGAGAATAGTCGAAAATAAGCAACTTCAAATATAATCACAGTATTTCTGATCTCTCTATCCGCCTTCGCACCACCACCAAAAAATAAAAAAAATCCATTTTGAAGTAATGGATAATGTTGGTGCCACCAGCTCAAATACAAACTTTACCAAGGCTCATTACACTCATTACATAAACAAAGCATACAATTGTTATGAATTTGTCATATCTAACATGTAAATTATTTTACATTTTTATGCCGACAATACTTAATATGCTCAGATAATTGAATTTTGCTATTATTTGTAATTAATTTTCAAATCATTTTTACATTAATCACTTTATGTGTTTTGTAATTCTCTAAACTTTTATTTATATTTTAGCTGGGATTGATGGTAAGATCAAACTATATAACAACAATTTCTGAAAGGCCAAATAATTTGTTTTCTTGATTATTTGAAGTGTAGTAGAAATTTGGTATGATCTAACAACCAACTCAATACAACAGTGTAGTTGTATCTCTTACATGTTTTATCTGCAGTTAGAACATAATCAAACAACAAAATCTTCAGCATCTGACATTGTTTTATCTATGAAATATTTGCCCAAGCAAAGAGTAGCATTATAGTTTTTGCAGATTATTGTAAAAGTTGCTAATTTAGCAGCAAGCATGCTTTTGCAGTTATAGGCTGAATCAAATTTCTCTTTGCTGGTCAGAAAGCAACGTACAAACTATATTCATCATGATTTATGCTTCTACTGTACAAATGAAGAGAGAATTTTTACGTTGCTTTTCAAACAAATTCTACAAGCAGAGAAAAGCTGAGAAAAAATACAAAAAGAAATGCATGCGCTAACCACGTCATAACGTATATATTTTTTTACTATCACGGAGCATTTCATTTTTGTCGCGTTGTTTTCGACCAGCCTAGACCTGCAGCAGCATGCCTGCTGTGGCCAAAGGGGTGTTGTGAACTTTTTTGTTGAAGTAGTTTGTTACCTGAGTTACCACGCAGTCACCGCAAGCCGATTGAAGTCGTTGTGTTTTACGACGAGAGACGGTTTACATCCATTTCCCTAGTGCACTTGACTCATTGCGATAAACCGAAATATGAGCTAGTATCAAAGGAGCATGTTAATGAATAAATTTATCTTAACCTTTTTCTCAGAATAGGCGTTTACTGAAAGCCTTACAATATTTCGCAATCATGAATTGCACAATTCAAGCGAAGCTAAGTGCCAGCACTAAGATGCAAATCGTCTCTTTGTCGACAATAACGACAAAGCGGTTTTTCTTTTGACGTAATAACCGCTCAATAGCATTGTGGTGCAATGCGACACTGTGCAATACTAATTTTGTTTTTCCTCTTGCTTGGAAATTACAGAACAACAAGAAGATGCCATTTAGCGAGAATCACATCATCATCATCATGGTGATATTCTCCCTTATTTTATCCGGAATGTGCTTCACATTTCTATTCAATTGTGTTAAAAAACTCATCAGGGACCATCGAACAATACAGGTAATAATATTACAACACTAGATGGAATGATCTCCATGTATCATTGCCGTGAATAAAACTAATTTTCTGTAACAATGTGCAAAAACAGAAAAATGTATTGCTTTCAAACATTGTGCATATTACGCCACAATCGTGACAGTAAAATTTGGGTCTATGTTTTTGATTTATTGACAATTTATCATTTTTTATTTGTTTCAATTTAAAATGTAACGTGTTCCGCCACATATATTTTTCGCATTCAAATTTTGCTACAATCCTCTAGCTACTCTAGAACTAAAATCAATTTGAATTGTTTACCAAATCTGCGGAAAAGCTTTCAAACTATCTAGTGCTTCCAAGCACGCTTGGTTTTCATTTTCAGTTTGTATATTTTATGAAACTCGCCAGTTTTCCTGTATTTGCGATTTGCCCTATTGCTGTTCTCGGTGAGACTTATAAACTTGCCGGCATGATGAAGCGATTAACTCCAAAGGGATTGGTGTTTGTTGCAGAATTACATCAGAGAAAGCCGGGAGCAGCAGCTGAACGACTTAGGCAAACAGGAGCAGTTCGAAAAGTCGAAGGGAAAAGTGGCCAGGTCACGTTCGAACAGCACACATTCGTCGGAATCACATAGATTTACAAGCGCCTTCACGAACACGACGCCGTGTTACGTACCTGGTGACCTGCTGCCAATCCTCATTCGCAATGAGCATTCTACAAACGGCGACGCGTACAGCAACCATCACTCGTTGCACCAGCATGCCTCCTTAGATGACGAACCAGCGCAGCAACCAGAAATGTGTGACAGCGCGTGCCAGACGCGAGAGAGTCTCTTCACGGGCAATGCGTATGGTTCAGACCACAGCACCCCAAACCATAGCATCACCTCAACTCATTCGAAGCCTAGTCCACCAGCTCCCTTCAGCACGTTCGGCTATAAGAAAGAGCCAAAGTTTCGTGCCGAAGCGAAGATAGAAATGGAGAAGGTTGACTCTAGCACCAAGCTAGGGCATGATGATAAGCGACGCCCTTACAGTGTGCAGACGACGAAGTCGGCACCAGACGTTATTGTCACGCACTGACATTTGCCGAACGCCGAGTGGGAGCCGTACAAGCGACGGCATCCTCGGCAGTTTCTCAGGACCTTGTCAAAAGCATTGGACGACCGAGAGACGTCCGTCGATTGCGCTATTGAAACGCAAACATACGAATCAGATTTTTACACGTGATATTTAGATTTGTGCTTAATTTCTATTCTCCAAATCTTGCTGTTGGATATGCGAGCAGATTTATATATATATATATATAAGGTATCTCTCACGGCTCACGGCTCACGGTGAGACTAACTAAGATGATTTGTTTCTTACCAAAACCGAGTGACCAAATACGTGTTGCTTAAACTCGAGTCGTAATTTAATAGAATTAAATTCAAACCTAAATTGACTTTCAAGTTGTAAATATGTACAAGAACATAATCAACTTTAGTTACTCAATTGTAATTGGCAAGAAATTCAAATAACAAAAAAAAATCACTCAGCGCGTCTTCAAACATTGTCGCGAATTTCGACAATACATGTGCATTTTGTATGACTAAAACTGTAAATAATATAAAGTTATCAAATCAGTAATTATAAGTATTTGTTATCATACTTATCGTATTGATTAGTTGTTTCGTACTTAGGTATATCAAACGAAATGAACAATATCGTAGATCACGCATTATTGAAGAAGACATTGGACAAAGTATTTTTCGATAGGTTTTAAAATTGTTAGGTTGTTATTGTCTGCTCTCAGTTTGCTGAATGCATAATTTTATCGTTCTTGTTATAACTTGCATTCGTTTAATGCCAATCACTAATATAAGTAATTGATTATTCAACATGCCAAACGTGATGGACCGCTTAGTTTGCGAATTCAGAACCAAATTTAATCGTGAATTGGCGTCCGGATTCATGGAAAGGCTCCTATCAAATGAGTGATTTGAATGTACAATATAAATATTTTCCTCCCATTCTTGGAAATCTACTGTGTGATATAATCATTCGACATTATCATTGATTATCATGATGTGAATATGTAACGGTACGATTTATTGGCTTGTGAACTTTATAATGTTGTGTTGAGCGCAACTGAATTGAATATTTAGATGCAATTATATAAATTCTCTACTGAAGAAAGAAGTTTACATGATTTATTCAGAATTAATTCAATTATACAAGAATTGTAAATATGTAGTTTAAATTAATTGTGTAAAATAAAATACCAACATTTAATGTAAATTTTATATTCATATTTCAAGTTGGTTATTCTGTGTTTGCCATTTGTATTGGGACATGGACGTTAAACATTATTATTTTTATGATTGCAAAGTCTAAGCATTTGTTTTCAACTGTCGCTATTTATTACACTACAGGTTATAATTAAACTAGCACTAGAGTTGAATTACAAAATTAATACTCAAGTTTATAGTTGTTAGCAACTTTTGTTCATAAGTTTTGCAGGAATACATTAATTTATTGAATTTTTATTCAGGAAAATTATGCCTGACATGTGTAATATTATATTTATTAGAAGTAAATTAATTTTCTTTTTATAAATATTTTAACCTTGATACAAAAAATTAAAAATTGCTTTGCATTGAAAGAAACAAATAATAGAGAACAATAATTACATACTGAGGTAACATTTCAATCCGTATTTGTTCAGTTTATTTTGATTACCATTTGCCAGAGACTTCCGACCACTAATCAAGATTAATCTGATAGACAACCCAAAAATAGCCAAACCAGAAAACAATGTTGGAATGCATCCAAAAATTGATAGGTGTATCAATCCTTCACATTTTTACGTTTTACTCTCTTTTGAATTGAAAATAAAAACGCATTGACCTTAACATATGTCTCCAGGCATAAATAAAAATCTTTACTTGGAAAGAATCTTATTGTTCGGCAAGGAGACGTTGCTAAAATTAAACCTATTATTTTTAGTACACACGAAAAAAACCATTCTGCAGAATATGAGTGCGACCTGCACTCTCATTATCACAAAGTGCGTTGAATAGAATAAACTTTCTGACGGTTCCGGTGCGGTTTGTGCAGCAAACATTCGCAATTAAAATAATCAGCTACAAAGTGGTTTAGTTGGATTGTGGTCTACATGGTACTGTTAAATAAAACATACTCTGCAGTCAGTGTAATTAGTTTTCACAGAAGCTGCGAGCTAGAAAGACCTTAATTCAATCTCCAGTAACGAATAATATCGATTCCTGGAACATCAAAATGCTTCACGCTAAAAATTTTGTTTTCTCGTGGTTGTGCCTGCAGATTATCCTCACAGTGATCACTGCACAAGCAAACCCAGCTGGTAAGTTAGGTATTTGCTACAAAAGGGTTGACGAGAACTAACTGAACAATTACCTTTGTAGAGGCAACAGTTTGTGCACCACTATCAAGATTTAAAATTGACTGCAATACTTGTTATTGTAGTGTTGACGGTCGTAGATACACATGTTCCAAGAGATTTTGCACATCTGATGTATCTGTAAGTAAACTCACTTTAGTATATTTACGATAAATTAAAAATTATTATTATTCTTTATATGTGCTGATAGTTGAATTACAATGACTTTATGAGTGATGCACCAGGCGCAAATGATCGCATTTACTATGATGAACCTTCAGATGATTGGATTAACTTGATGAATGAGCTAGCAGACAACGTAGATAACGATGATAAACCAGCTCTAGTTCCTGCTCCTAGATACTGGGCTAATGGAGAAAATGAATTCGAGGACAATAGTATTGACTATGATGATTACCTTAAAGATGACACTGAGTATATTGGATCACGTCCAGGCAGATATCGTTACTAAGCATAATTCATCAATTCATATAATTTCATATCTTGGTATTAAATTATTTAATATTAGGTTTTGACTGATATAATCATGCGTTTAATAAATGATGGCTTATATTGGAACCTACACATGAGCACAACAAATTAAATAAATACTTCTATACGAACAGTGAAACCTTGAAATTAGAGTTTAGTTTATTCCTTAGTGCTGACCGTAAAAATATTTCCATAACAAATAACACCATATAATGATAAGATTTATTGAAGTTTCAGACAAATAATACAATGGTATAGACAAACTTTATTTTTAAATTTATTGCAAATTTATGACAGAAATATTTATTGTTATACGACTCGAAATTGTGTTCGGAGAATTGTATGGCTTTCCTATCAAAAACTAATTGTTTTATTTTTGTTTTGGTTATAATATAATTAGTGAAATACTATGCATAAAAAAAGCCACAAAAAATTTTCAATTTTCTATTACAATTGACGCAATTTAATAAAATTCTGCACTAAATCTTTAATTTCTGTGATCTTTCTATCAATCAAATAGAATTAAATAAGGACATTAATTCATTTAGCATGATATGATTTAGCAGTCTCACCACGCAAATCATATAATTTTGAATTAAAAACAACATGACGTTTCAAAACGCAAATCATCATGTAATATTGTTCTCCAAAAATTAATTATCTATCAACAATATTCTGGAATGTTAGAGTATATAAACTAACAAATCAATTGAGCTTCACTTTAAACAAAAAACAACAACTGAGCGTGTCTAACATGGATTTATTAAAAATCCTTACAAAACTCAAATTAATTCTATTAGTTTATTTATTACTTATGTGCTTAGCTGAAGCTCGCAATTGCAAGAAGAGAACGCGACGGCGCATTTGTCTAAATTAACATTAAATATATTTACATACAGTAAGTGATGTTTAGTGAATCATTAGTGTGTAGAACATGCAATGATCTTTCAGCTGTGCATAGCTTCAGGTCACTTTAAATTACTACTTGCAGGCAGATGAAACAGTGCTTGGACGTGATAAGTACAATAATCTATTAATAGTCAACTTATGCAATATTACCAGACAAATACAAGTATACTTAAACACCTGTCACATGTTTTACTTGTCTCTAAACTTGTTTAAATGTATTCTCTCTGCTTGATTGTTTCCTGTTTTCATATTAACTTAAATTCTAGCCTATCTGTCGACACGAAGGCAATTTAATATTTAAGCAAACACCGACCATACAATCGGTTACTTCAAGTAGAAACTCGACCAAATACACTCGACCGTTGAAATTCCAAAATGGCCGAAGATGATACGGTCAGTAAAGAATTCCTTCAAAAAGTGTTAGATTCTATATTTTCGAATCGCACGGAAATTCCTAATTTAATTGATTATGAAAGCAAATCTGTGGTTGCAATTGGAGACAGCTATACGAGCAATATTAAACGATTTTATTTAAGATACACCGATGACACAAGGTAAATAGAAAGCAGCCATCTTACAAACTTACAAACTAGTTTCAAATACGATTCGTTTCATTTGCAGCGAAAATGAAAAACTTCTTCCTGTTATCGTTAAAATACAAGTACGTGGTTCAATTGTGGAAGACTGGACTATTGAATTAGACTTCTTTAAGACAGAAATTATCATGTTTTCGGAGATTTTTCCCAAATTCAAGAACCAACTAAATATATCTGTTAGTAGTCAGTGTTATTTGACCACAGATAAGCCGGACTTTGCTTTAGTCCTCGAAGACCTTCAACCAAAAGGATACGAAATGCTGGACCGCAAAATCGGATTTGATATGATCCACACAAAAGGAATTCTGCAAACATTGGCAAAGTTACACGCCGGAAGTGTGGTTTTAGCAAGGCAATGTAAGGAAATTACGGAATTTACTAATGGTTTATTTAGCGAGAAAAAGGTGTCTACCTATTGGATGTCTATTAGCTGGAAAGCATTCAGAAAAACGTGTAAATCCATAAAGGAATGTGGCAAAATAGACGAAAAGCTAGAAGCCTTAGGAGATGAAGCCATCAAGAGAGGTGTTAAAGCTGCCATGAAATCAACAGATGGATTTAATGTATTGAATCATGGTGACATGTGGTGCAATAATATGCTTTTCCTTCATGATAGTTCTGGGAAATTGTTAGATACTAAACTAATAGATTTTCAATTGGTCAAGTATACTAGTCCTGCGTTAGATCTGCATTACTTCCTAGCGACTAGCCTGTCAGATGAGATAAGAGATAAACGGGCTGAGTTAATTGATTTCTATTACAGTGCGTTAATTCACAACTTGGTGGAATATGGACATTCCTTAAAAGATATTCCGAGTAGAAAGGAGTTGCAACGTGATTTTGAGCAAAGAGCATTTTATGGTGTTATTTCTTTAGCTTGTGTAACTCCTTTGGTAAAAGCACCTCCGCATAAAAATGCTAACTTTGAGAGTTTAACTGAAATCACTGAGAAACCTGATGGATTTAAAGAATTCATTTATTCCACCGATACCTATAAGCAATCGGTTAAAGAATTAATGTTGTATTATGATTCTCTTGGAATTTTAGATTAGTTTAATCCCCATTACAAACCAAACACATATTAAACGCATAATAAACTCTTGGGTATCGAGCGGAATAAGTAGTGGGTTAAAATGGTTTTAAATAATGATACAATAACATTGATTTACTTTTTAATTGTAAATGGCAAAAATATATTAGAGTTATATAATCATCTAATAGAAATAAAGTAAAACGAACTAATTAAGTTATCTGTTTAATGTTTATCAGTAAGTATATAAGAAATGCCGTAGGAACTATCCAAAATATCAGTAATAACAAAAATAACTGACTTTTTAAGAGCTAAGGTTTTGAGATGTTTTGCATATCCAAAGATACGCTTTTTAATTAACTTTATTCACGAAGTTCTAAATTTTTGAATTATGATTGTTGTTTTTGACATCAATCAACTCAGTTAGAATAGGAGTAGAGTGGGAGAAAACCCACCGTAGTGTGGCACGCACTTTCCAGCTGGGGGGCAGTGAAGTTGCGCAGTTTTTGGTAATTATTATATAAATCCACAATGTCTTCGCAAAATGAGAAAATCAAAGCTATAAAACAGTGTCTTCAACCTATAATCGGACAAGAAGTTGCTGATGACATCGTCGAGTATGTTACCACTTTTGCTACATTTCTACTCTAAATGTAATGTATGCCTTTTACTCATTATACAGTTACATATTAACATTTAATCAAGAGGAAGACTATCATGACTTTATGGAGAGTATGGTAAATGAAGCTAATCCTGAACATATACATCTTTGTGAAAAATTGCAGAAGAAATTATTTGATGCAAAACACAAAGAACCAGCGAAGCAAAGCCCACACTCTAGACAACAACAACAAATTGTAAATAAAGCTAATTTTGAAGTTAGCAGTGGGTCATCAAGTGCCACAAGCAGCAAAGGAAAGAAAACCAGGTTTTCTAGTTTTAATAACCATGAAAATAAGTCAGGCCAAAGAAAAGGTTATGTCTTGTTAGCATCTTTATAGTTCAAACTTGAATATACTCATCTGTTTCTTTGATTATAGGGCGTCATCCATGTGAATGTCAAGCTACCAGACATGAGCTGGTAAATAACTGTATTAAGTGTGGAAGAATTGTGTGTGAACAAGAAGGATCAGGCCCATGTTTATTCTGTGATTCCATGGTTTGTACAAGAGCTGAAATGGATGTATTGTCAACTAACTCTAAAAGCTCTGATAGGTTGTATAATCAGTTGGTGGAACAGAAAACAAGTAAGGAATGGAAAAAAGCTCTTGAAAGTCGTAATAAATTACTTGAAGTTGATCAGCAATGGTAAATAAAATTATCATGACCTAAAATAGAATTAGTAAATTGATATTATAATTTTAGTTCTGTTAGAAACAAAGTATTTGATGATCAGAATGATTATTTCGATCTAAATTCCAAATGGGCAAGTGATGCTAAAAAGACAGAAGGCAAGAAGTTATTCTATTCTAAATATGAATACTTGCATAAATCCAAGAGAGAATTTAAATTAGCTCTTGATTTTGCAAGTCGTACAGTTGCATTAGAAGATGGGCAGGGTTCCAATAAGAAACAGTTACTAAAAGGTGTAAATAAATTGCTAGACAATGATAAACGTTTTCCCAAGAATTTATTTGACGGCGACAAGAGTCAATTAATATCAGATATTGTTAAACTTATGGAACAAAGTAGCATGATTCACAAAGGGGCATTGGACAACACAAATAAACATCCACCCAGTAGAAAGTTTGTAGTTGCTAATGATGATTTATTGGAATCTATTGATCAAGGAATGTGCCTAAGTATGCACCAACCTTGGGCAAGTCTCCTGGTAGCTGGGATTAAAATGTATGTTTTAATAATACCATTTGTTACACATTTTAAATAATACATTTATGCAGTCATGAGGGGAGAACGTGGAAGACGGAGCATAGAGGTAAATTATGGATAGCAGCTGCTTCAAAAGAACCCGACGACGAAGAAATCCTGGCTTGTGAAGCAATGTATCGACTTCTTTACAATGGTAATGTAAACTATATTTATGATTATATTGATTAGTTTTTATATAACTTTTTTGTACTTGAAGATTTCACTATTGAATTTCCCAAGAAGTATCCAACCAAGTGTTTGTTGGGTTGTGTTTTTGTTGAGGACTGTTTAGATCAGGACGCATACCGAGAAAAATATGGAGATGGTGGAGAAAGCAGTAGCCCATATGTTTTAGTTTGTTCAAACCCTGTGATATTGCCAATTTTCTATCCGATACAAGGACAACATAAGATATGTGAGTACAAGTATTTTCTTAATTATCTATAACAATATTTTAACCAATTCTTATAATTAGTTCGTTTGGAAAAGGAATTGCATAGAACAGCAAAAGCAGCATTAATGTCATCAAAATGGATTTAAGATAAAATATATTTATTACTTATGAATAAATTAATTTATTTTATACAATTTAACAAGTAACTTTTTTGATCATCAATAAAGCAAGTTATAAATAAATAAATATTTTGCCAATACTGCAAACCTATCAGTACATCATATGTAACCATCATAATGATTCAGAAGATATTTACAGACTAATTATGCGCGGAATTAACTTGAGTGTAATAGATTATCTTTGATTATTGCTTGTCTTTGAGATTCGGGAAGAATGCCTCAATTGGCAGAATTGGATCATCAGTAGCTAGTGTAAAGTAACTTGGGACTTTTCTACTGTTTGGCTGTACATTTTTAAATAATCCCGGTTTGTTATACTCGTTCTTTGCAGATGACGTTAAATCCGAAACAATCTGTGATTGCATGAAGTCGTCTTGCTTTTCTTCCTGTACAACAGGTGATATCGTTATAATTGTTGTCGCTTCAACTTCAGTCTGCTTAGCACCAAATTCGGAACCGACATCGCTTTCTTCTACGCTATATGGAATTGTAGTCTCGACGATTTCGGTTTGATCAGTTTCATTATTATCTTCCAATGTATTATCTAACGTAGTTATATCTGGCTTTGCTGTTGTGACATTTGTACGCTGCCTGTTTAAAATACGCGTCTTAAGTGAGATAGGCGTTGGTCTACGCAGATTACCAAAAATATTTGGTCTTATGGATACACGAAGTGTTGTTGTTGAGGCCTCGGTTGTTGTCTTGAATCGCCCAAAAGGTCGAATCCTAGTATTGACAGTATTAAATTTTAGTTTTTCTGTGGCGTTTTCTAAATTCGGATGACGCGGATCTTTAGGCTGGAATTTAGTTTTAGGTCTCTCGTCTTCGTCAACTGGTGCAGGTGTCGTCGTCGGAGATGGTGTAATAGGTCGTCTTGATCTGTTCGGAAAGCGTATCCGCATTATCTCGCTTTGCACTTTTGGTGCTTCGGTGGACGTGGTCGTTGTTGTTAACCGTTGTTTGTATTCTTTAACACTGAATCTAGGACGATTACTGTGATCGTACTTTACGGGACGACCTCTTACTCTTTTAGGAGCCTCTGTTGTTGTGGTGGTAGTGGTTGTAGTTGGCGTTGTTGTGTATAACTCTGTTGTAGTTTCTGGTTGAGGGGTTTTTATTGTGTGATATGTATGCCTGGTTGTAAAATCCAGCTCATTCTCTGGTGTATTTATCGTTATTTCTGGGTTGAGCGACTCAGATTGTTTTTGCGATTCGTGGTACTGCACTCGGTAATCTTCTAGAATTTTTTCTTCGTCTTTTTCATCGCTGATGACTTCAACACTGGCAGGTTCTTCTTCCTCATCTATGGGTTTCTCATCTCTGTTGGGAGGGTTGGTGTATAGTTTATTTGGTCTATATGGAATTTCCTCAGTGGACTTCTCAATAATTTCTGTTGTTACTTCGCTTTTGAAAGGAGCAGTAAAATGACTTGCAAAATTGGCTGGGAATTCTTTTTCTGTTGTCGTTGTTAAACGAGTAAACTTTTCTTCTAAACTTTCATATTCCGCCTTATGATTATCTGGGAGTTCAACTTCCATTGATTCTGTTGTGGTGGTAGGTCGTGGTCTTCGTTGTCGTTGACGAACTGTAGGTACGTCTACTTCAGGTTGTGAAGTAGTAGTTGTCGTGAACCTTGCCCTGTATCTTGAAGGAATTCTAGGTCGTGCAGTTGTAATTTCAGCACTTGAATCTGATTTTTGTGCTTCGTAGATTTGGGTTGCCGAATCAATTTCTGCCACTTCTTCTATTTCAGTAGTGGTTGAAGTAGGACGCCTCCGTCTATTGGGACGACGATTACGTTGGGGACGTACTGTAGGCATATAATTTGTAGTGGTCTCAAGCACCTCTTGTGGTTGCTGTTGGTGATGATGATGTTCAATGGAACTATCTTCAATTTGTATGGTTGTAATTTCATTTTCTTTCTCATTCTTAAATTGGTATCGGGATGGCGGATATGCAGTGGTTTGGAATTCTGGCGGACCTGTAATTCAAATATGGTAGTACTTGACTTGTTTTTTGCTTTAAAACGCAATACTTACCTAATATGGGGAAATGTGTAGAAACCTCTTTCACATCAAAGAAATTAATAGGAGTTGGTGTGCTAAACTCATGACGACTGGGCTGGGCATTTTGACGATTAAATTTCACTTGATTGTAGACTGTGGAAATTTCACTCTCCGTTGGTAGGGTAGGAGGTACGCTTTCCGGTTTAACAGGAGTCGGCAAGAATGGTTTGGATTCTTCAGTGAAAACTTTTGTTGGAATTCGAGGCTTTGGCGCAGTTGTATAATGGAACTGGAAAGATGGCGTCTCTTGATTCCATTTGCCTTCGGTTACTTCATAAGTGGCTGGGCGTTTTTGCCCTTGAGTCGTTTTCACTGGACGATAGTCATAATCTTCAAAAGGATTATAATTGGACGGAATAGCATTGTGGAATACTTTTAAATTTTCCTTGGTGACCTGAAGTTCACCTGGTTTAATTGGTTGTGATGTTGTCAAGTGGAAAGGGTGAACGCTTTGAATCAGTGACTCCTGTCGTGGCGCTTCTTTTAATTTCTTCACTTTTTCTTTGCTTGATTCATATTTATAAGGTGATTGGTTGACATTTCTATTGAAATCGTTAGGGTTTTGGAAAGTGTAATGGACATCATTGGAGATAGGTGTTTTGGGAATAACGTACTGATGAACTGGGGCACGGACCAATTGGTAAATCTCATCCTCTGAGTTGGGGATTGGGAAATGATTAGCGAATTCAATATGTTGTGGTGGTCTTGATTTTACTGGAGGTTGCACAGCGCTGTAGAATGTATAAGGACCGACACTGCTTGGTGCAGGGATGAATACTTCATCACGTTGACTATACGATGGAATTTGATGTCTTAACGGTTTAGTACGCGGTGGTGGCTTAGCATGATGATGAACTTTCATCAAATGACTGTATTTTATTGGTCGATGATGAAGCATTGTGTTCATGGGACCTAATTGTTGTGTATGCATTCCAATGGAGGGTATTATGTACACTGGTTTACTATGGGGTGGCATTTTTGGAACTAGAAATTAGGCAAAGTGTAAGTCTTAAAATTTCGTGAAATTAAAATACATTTCAAGTACCTGTCGTTGATCCAGATAATGTTGGACTCTGGTTGCTAGCAACACTTTGAACAGTGTTGGTCGTCCCCATCTTTTTCACACTTTCCATTTTCGGAGCACTCAATGTTAGTTTTTCCGCTTTAACCGGATCTGCCTTTTT
Organism: Diploeciton nevermanni; assembly: GCA_027575565.1. NCBI lineage: Eukaryota > Metazoa > Arthropoda > Insecta > Coleoptera > Staphylinidae > Diploeciton > Diploeciton nevermanni. The sequence goes on from JAODIE010011824.1 coordinate 101,892, forward strand.
GCTGGATGGATTTCTGTAGTGTGTGATTTCATCGTACAGTCCCTCTCTCCGGTTTCCAACGATTGGTGTCCATCCGTCATCCATCGATTGCTTTCGAAGAAATTATTATAAATACCAATTAAAATGCAAACTATTTGCAGAAAGGCAGTGATTAAAGTCTATTAACTTACTATTTTTGCGGAATTTGTTATTGCTATTATCAATTGCAGTAGTAGCAGAACTGTAAACATATTGATACAATATTAATTAGCAATATATTGAGTGTGAAAGTAGAGTATTCGAATAAATTCAATCAAGTCCCACATTCTTTCTTCAAGACTGACTAAAGTATCTGAATGAAAAAAAATCAATTGAAAGCTTGATAATAAATAAACCAGATGGAAAATATAATTCCATTGACTTCCTTATTTCATAAGAAGTACTAAATAATTTGAAATTTATTAAAGCATTAAGTAGTACAACATTTGTTAAGGATTTTAGATGTAAATCAAAAGAAATTAAATAATCAAAGAAATCTGCTTATAATTCTGTTAATTTATTTCAACACACTGAGAAAGGTTTTTAATTAGAATAACCAATTAGTAGTGCCAGCGACGTGCGAATAAAATTAACACTTTTCGAATGCATGCTTGAACGTAGATGAAAGCGGCGTATGTTAATGCAATTATTTTTGATAGATAAATGATTATCTATTTCGTTTTGTTTAAAGAATGCATTAGAAATTTTACCTGCTATTGGCAGTTTCCATCTGACCGGCGCTGTCATCGTTGTTATAGTTCGCTGCAACAAAGACAATTCAATTATTATTATAATATTCTCGTTTTTCTGCACGGCATTCGTGTATGTTGTAGAGTTTATCATGAGTACAATCGTGATTTACTTTGGAGAAATGCGAGGAATTTCCACAGCTGTTAGTTTTGAGTATATACATTCATCATTTTATTTGTTGCGAGAGTACCTGATAATTGTGCTACTAGGACAAAGCATAAACGAATGCAAGTCAGCATTCTTGTTTTCTATTAATGGCTATTAACAATCAACAAATTAGTGACACATTTAAAAGGAACTTCAATTACTTCAATTATACAAGTCACAAGAGCTGCTATAGCCTTCAATTCATGACATGATGAAAAGGAAAATTTGTGAAAGTGTTAAATCCAACTTAAGATTGATTTTGCCCATAATCTCGATCTCTAATTAAGTGAATAGTAAATTGTATGTACTTTTCATCGAGACAATTGACATGTTGATGAAATGCTATTATTCAAATTGCGCTTCCGGTGGATTTTACTTTTTAAGAGTAAATATGCGTATAATTTTTCTAAGAAAAACGCTTTCAGTACAATAATTGCCACTTGCTACAATTTTATTTGCAATTGAATAGCTATGATGTTATGCTTTTTGCTAACCAGGATCCCTAATATCCATCTGCTGTATTAAACAAAATTACTGTTATTACATTAAATCTGCTTTCTATGTCATTTCTACCAGAAACAGCAAACATCTGTTGGATTTGTGGTAAACGATGAGAATTTCGTTTTTATTGCTAATCAATTTAATGGTCAGCTGCGTGGATGTTGCAAAGAAACTTTTACAGCGCATTTATCGATATAATCACAAACAATATGGTCGTTTATTTAATAAAAACCATTGTTTTTTACATTTGAAAGTCTATTTGCATTCGATGAAGTATATTGTAATTTCTACAGCAAGGCTAAATTAAGTCAAATGACTTACAAGTAGTCTATAGTGTATTTACAAAGAGATATGTGCAATATTAAACACTTATTGTGTCGTCATCATCAATACAAGGTTGGAACCAAATTTCTCGTGCATATTACCAGCGCAATCTTGTGTATCGTATACTCCGGATGTCGTTGTGAAGAGTAGTTGAGTGCTCATCGCTAAGCGCGAAGAGACGTGCTAAACATCAGAAGGCGTTACAGTGACCAAACATCACGCACCGATTGCCATTAGGGATAAAGCTGAAAACATTAGATCTACTAAACAACATCATGCTTGGAACGGCGGAAGACCTATAGCAGTGATTCTTTGCATTATTCATCAGTTTTCGATCGTGCAAAAATAGGCTATTGTTTGTTATGTAGTGGGAGTGGGTATTTACAGCAAAATGTAGGTAATTAAGTCAACTGAATATTATATACTATATAATTCAATTGGAAGAGTTTAATCAAAGATGAGAGAAGCAGTTTCGATTTATATTTAATTAATTATCACATTTATTTTTGAATCGTTTTTATTCGGGTGACGACGACTGTGTAATTGAAATAATAAACTTGATAACTAAATACTATAAGCAAAGCTTCTACTTCTGATTACCATATTTTTTCCTTTTTTTCCAAATTAAGGTGGTAAAATTAGTTTATATTTATATTAAAGGTTTATAATGGTGCATTGAAACTAGAAAGAATTACTCATTAATAGTAATTTTTGCTATAAAAATTTGGTAGATTTTATTTTTCTAGCATTTTTCAACCCAATAAAGCGGTGAGAATACATTACGTTGTAATTGCATAAAAACGTAAAGGTGAATGATATCTTAGAATTTCCTGCGCATAAACAACCTCATAATACATTTACCAATAGCAGTTATGTAAGACCCCAATTAGAATACGCATTTTTTTATCTTCTTACAGCGTATGTATTATAATTTCAGAGATTATATTCTAATAAGTTCCTTTACACAAGACTTCTCTAGCAGCAATTTCTAATTAATCGTTACCAAAAAATTTAAAATTCGAATACCTGTCTATATTTCATTTTCAATAAAGGTAACTTGCAATAAATACACTTTAATTAGGGATACCATACAGACATTTTGACTACACGCATAAATTATTTTATTTACTAGACTACTTAATTATCATGTGGGCATTGATCAATTCGAAAGTAATTAATTCAAGCACGTTTAAAGTCTATTATTTTTTGACACCGTTTATGATATCCTGGCAAAACACAGGATTAACTTTGTGCTCTAGTTATTACACATGTGCTTCCTTTTAAATTTATGTTTAGTATTTCAAACGAACGTTTTTTATGTTAATTGAATTTTGTTGCATTCCTGTTGGCCGGAATGTTTATGAAAGTTTTTATATTTTAAATGCAGTGCTGACTGTAACAATATCCGCTGTACTTTACACCATCTAATAAAAAAACATCTAATGATCCGACACTTACAGTACTTCTTTGTGAGATAGGTGAAGTGGGAAAAGGTGGTGAAACTCACATACTCTTAGAATGTTCAATGAGAAAATATACTTTGTAAGCTGCAAGTAATACGGATGATTTAAACAGGGAAGGGAGTTAAAATGTTTTAGTGCTTAGTAATTATATATTTAATGGTAAATGGAAGTTGTTAGTTGTCTATTTATAGCATAGCTGTCATTAAATTCTGCTTTTATATGCAAATCGTATTTTTCTTTAAAAGAGGGAAAATTATATATGGTACGAAAGTTTATACAAAATGTTTTTCATGAATTTATTTGACCTACATTTTGCGTCATCAAAAATATGTAAACAATCGCATCACGATTTAAATCGATCAACTTTTCATGCTTTCTTATTACATCCAGAACCAACTTTATCAAATTATCCAAGTCAGATGAATTTATGGAAATTGTAGAAAGTAAAGCAAAAGCGCGTGTAAAATCTTAGGAATTGAAAAAATATCAAAGATTAGATCAATTTGTCATACTTAACTAAAAATACATTAACACAATCGTACACACGCTTCTCAAATATGCTCAAGTTTTGTAATATTATGACAAGATAATGTTTCTCAAAGTTTAAATCAAATTAAAAACATGAAAATTTAAGTTTATGTCAACGTGAAATTGTAAACAAGAAAGAAAGGTTGTTGTAATAATAAAATGCAACATAAAAACAGCTGAGCAACATGTGCAATTTTATTGTTTTTCGTCACAGTGGCACAGACACGGAAGTACTTGAATAAAATACTTAAACCATTAGTATTTGAATATTTCCTTTGCGCTATTGTAATCACGCATATATGATACAACTAAAATATGAGCTATTGACTAAGTGATGCATTGAATTTGAATTTGAGTTTTGAATTGATCATTTATTAGAAGCTATGAAATTTAATTATATTGATAAGTATATTATATATTATATTGATAAAACTTTACTATAACATTTACTTTTATTCACTTGATAAAGCGTTGAAGGCATGTTGCCTTCTTCATTAAGTTGTAGTTTGAAAAATATTAATATAATAGTAGTATTAGTACAATATTAGTGTTATAGTGAAGTTTTATCAACATAATAAGAACAAATTGTTGAATAGGTAACTGTTTTGTATTTATCAGGTGTTATTGCAGTGCTTTTTTAAGTTGAAAATTTGTTAGGAGTCAATTTTGCTTTTGAATGTGTCAATTTAATGTTGAATAATAAAAAAAATTGTTAGAAAAGTATAAAATAGTTAGATTTACATTCACGATTTATTTGAGAAATATCACTCTGTAAATGTACTTGCACATTTCGGTTGGAATCAATAATAATTTAATTTTTCTAAACAAATTAAAAAGGAAACGGAAATTGAACAAGATACAGTTTTATGATGTTTATTTTCTGATGAAATTGTAAAACTCTCTTCAACTTTATATTCACGCAAATTTGATCTATCCGATTGAATTAGATTGAAACCAAATCATCACCTTAATTAGTAAACACTCGACAGTCTAAACGTTTTATTGAATTGATGGCAGAATTGGGACAAAAACATATAGAATGTAGGTAGATACAGTAAATGTTCGAGCAGATTAATTCAATCATAACTTACCAATTCAGGATTTCAATTTTTAGCAAAAGTACTCCACTTTAACGTAAACGAAATCTTCATCTATGTAACTGTAACTTTGTCCTGATCACCATGCAAACGTTCCAACTTTGCACGCACGATGAAGATGCAACCACAAGCACCTTGCGGCACAATTGGATTACGCACGAACTCGTTAAAGACCCCGATGGCACTGCACGAACGCGCGTGCTTCTTCGCAGCTATGAATCTGCATCAGTGACGGCGGCACACCAGTTCCTTCAGCTTGTCGTTGCAGGCGAACGCATGCTTCTTGGTGGGGCCGGTTACCAAAACCAACCGCAGGAGTCTGCCTTCTTCTGCGACGCCGGCGGGTTAGGACGCGTGGCCGTATGGCCGGCGCACATTCCTAACTATCATACCGTGTGTTAAGTGGAGCAATTGCCGTCATTAAAAATTAACTTCTTCGTACGTTGTCATATGTTTGGCACTTGTCACACACATAGCGGGAAAGGAATTAAGAATAGTAGAAGAAGCATGTTTGTATTATACTGTGTCGACAATTATTAATTGTTTGTTTGGAACGTTATTGTTTTTAAGAAATGAAATAATATAAATTATAAATAAAATAATTCAGAAAGATTATTTTACATTAAATTATCAATCTATTTCCAGATCACTTTTACAAGCAAAATTAGACTTTATTTCTTAAATTAGAAACACAAAATTATAAGAAATTAAGAATAAATTAAGGTATTGAGAACACGACGTTTTCCACAACTGGATTCATAGTTTTACAACCAAGTTACGACTTGTTCTTTGCAAACGACAAATCAAATTCAGTAGAACAATGGTAAAATTACTTGGTTAGAATTAAATGGTTTTAAAATACTTTTCTTGTTCCAGACAACAGAAATATAGAAACATAATCCTGAAAAGTTACATCCCATGATCAAAGATTAAAGTTGTCTAGATTATTGAATAAAATCTTCCAGAAATGTTATCTTTCTTATTAAAGACTCACTCAGTTGGCGCAATTCAATAAATTAATTTGAGAAACAGTATTAGAGAAAGTTATGCCTGTAATTTTTACTTTGTGCTTTTATTTGCTGCCCAATTAATAGTATCTTCTATTTTTTATATTTTTCTACTATTTTAAACATTTATTCTCTAACAATAAAAAACGTTCGAGCGCGTATATAAGTGATCCAATTATCATTTATGCCATTGCTTCGATTTTCCTTCCTGCTTCATTCAATTTTAATAGCCATAAGCTAATCACAATTTACCATGCAAGTAAAAGTTTATTCCGAGGAACTTTTACATTGTTAATGCTGTGTCTCTGCTTCCGACAAAATTCATTTTGCACTTCGTTTCCGCCGCATTCGTTTACATTCGTTCAGTAATTTGTAACCACTGCTTTTGTTAACGTTTCGGAATTGGCAGGAATGCAAGACAGACATGAAAATTATACATTTATTATGTACTGTGTTTTAGATAGCAGCAGTGACGTGTTGTAACAGTCTTTATCATATATGTTTTCATTCCTATGCAGTTCGTAAATAGATATTATAATAGTCATACGTATAAAGACACTTAAGTATTGTAGTCGAAATTTT
>JAODIE010011824.1:108408-136693 GCA_027575565.1 Diploeciton nevermanni
AATTTTTGTATAAGATGAAATTGGTTATGTTTTCGGATGTTATGACAACTTTCACTTCATTACTCACGAATTTTTGTTTTTATGGTTATGACTGAGTTTAATAAGTACTTTTGCTTTAAAAAGAAAAAGAATAAATATCTACAATGTCAAATGCACCAGAAATTAATTGAAGAGAAATTTATAATAATATATAATAAATTATGATTTATGTTACATGAGAATATGTATGCTAAAGCATGCTTTTTACATCTGAAAAATAATCACGTTGATTTAATACAAATTCTAATAGCGTAATAGGTGAATCATTTATTGTTTATATAGAATTAACGTATTAAAGTCATAATACCAATTAATTTGTAATTACTTTATGGTCTAAACAGGTCGACACAGCTTTTAATGTAATTAAACTGTATCTGATGCGAATTAGTTTGCACTACTTATCAGGAAGCTTAATTATTGGATTAGCTAAAAAATTAAAACTTGTGTTGCATTCCAATTTGGAAGTAAATATCATTCAGCATTATTGTAAATTGGAACAAATTAAATGTTTATTTCTTACATTTTTCTATTTCTACTTTTATGTATGGTAAGTGGGTCAAATATATACCAAATTTATGCACTGCCAAATTCAATTAATTTGTGCCATCAATGACAAGTAACTATTTTCTATCCATTAAAAGTTCTGTATTTACTATATGCAACAGCAAACCATACCACATGTCATACCACAACCAACCATCGACTTCTACATTTATGCAACTTTACTGGACACACTATCAAACAACATAATTTAGTTGTTGACAGTGGTCAACAGTGAGTTAGAAATGGTTAGAAGTTATGTAGTTGTGGAATTACACAGTCAAAGCATAAGAAGGAGAGACTTAAGATTTGTTTGAAGATGAGCTTTAAGCATGATCGATGTATTATAGCGACCGATAAACGTGTTGGCGAGTGTTTAGCAATGATTGCATTTGAAAGAAAGTAGGACCTGGCCGTTATTAAGCGTGGCGCGCACTTATTACTTCTTTCTAGTTCAGCGGTCCACTTGCTAACTTGACTGATCAGTCAAACGAATCAAAAACAAATACTTCCTTCATATTGAATTCGCTACTCGTACGCGGTTCGCGCTTCTTTGTTTGAAAGGTGTGTGAGGAAGAAACATGAAATGCATAAATTAGAGCAATTGAAATTGAAACTTGCTAGAAACTGTATTTGATTTGACCTTGGAGTTTTCCAATGATGACAACATTTTGAAAGGATTCGCAGCGGAAGTTAAATTGGCAATAAAAACAATACGTATAATTTTCACGAATGCATTTATTATGGTAAAGTTTCATTGCTAATTTAATTGGTAGCATTTGAATTTTAAAATTAATTGCTTATAAAGCGAAATCAGAACTTTAAATTACCCCGACATACAAGTGACAATTTCTTTTTGTTTATTGCAATTCAATTCAAGAATGCTCAAGAAATTGTTCATGACATTGAAAGTAATTTTCTACCAAGTACGGAACTAATGAAATAGTAACACAAAATTTAAATAATTTGTTAAGCACATTCAGGGCGCGTACACACTTTTTGGGAAACCGAAGAAAGTTTACAGTTCCGCTATGTTAACACTACCATTTTGATCTTGTACTTGGCATTCCATGTCTAAGAACTAAGGTACCAACAATCAGGTAATAAAGTCGACAAAGCAAGAAAACAACGAGCAAACATGCTAAACTTCAAGTTCGATTGAAACGTAGTTGTTCATAGGCAATATGGTTTATGTAAAGTTATAGAAGTGGCCTAAGTTAAGCCATTTCCAAAGCAGTACAAAACCGAACGGAAAGAGTAAAGAAAGGAAAGAAAGAACCAAGTAAACATAACTTAAGTCGGGTTGGAACGAAGATAGCCGAAGTAAATAACGCCTTCACGCATTTCCAAGAAAAGACAACAAAAACCCAACCAAAGCAAGCATGAGCGAGAAAAAACTACAACTGAAAGACGCAAAGCCATTGAGCAAAGATCGCAGAAAACGGTTACAAGTCATGTAATAAACAAGTGCGGCGTTTTAAAATCAAAGTCATTAAAAATATCTGGCTGTGATATTTACATGCTGCAAAACCGTTACTAACAAGAGATTACTATTCCAACCAACGTGGTTTGTATTCGCTACAGCACCGGGTATTAGATCTTTAATAGTAGAGTGCATATCAGGTTCCAAATGCACCTGTGCATCGGTAGCAGCGGAGTGGGTAGCAAAACCTGTTGCTAACAGACAACGTTCATAAATCAAACCACCCTCATTTTCGCTATCAACGAAGCGAATAAGAAACCCTGGCTTTTATGTGAATGATTTTAATAGTTTGAAGAAAATCATGGCATCTACATGGAGAAAAATTGAGAATGAAAAGGGATTTACATTTTATATCAAGTAAGTCTTTGATTTGGATTAAAATCAATTCACTGATGAGCAATTATTTTAGCAAAAATGATAAGAAGCAATGGGATCATCCTAAATATGCAGAAATAAAGATGAAGCTAGATGATTGTAATTACATTAAATTTGGTAGTTACAGAGTGGCACATAAATTCAGAGTTCTGCAACACTCATTAAGTAGTAAGTAATTTATATGCATATTAATATATTACATGGCAACATATGGTTTCATTGTCAGAAAGGATGTTTCACTCATGTTCTAAATTTTAGTGAATGATGTTCCCTTATCTATTATAAGAGGTGTTCTTGAAAGGCATAAACTTGGCACTACTGAAAACACATTATATCTTGAATCTTGCGACTTAGAAGCGGTTCTTTCGGATATTTTCTTCGCTGTTAATAAACATAATCATTCAAATATTGATGTGGATACCGCTACAGAATTGACTCTAAATTTTATTTATAATATTTTCGATCCGTGCGTATAGAAAAATTCACTTTTAGTGCAAATATTAATTGTTCTTAATTTTAGTGATCGAAAACAAAATGTCCAAGTTTTGCCATCAAAACTTGTTCTGGCGGTTTTAAGCCAATGTTCAATGAAGGAATGGAACAATTTTATATTTAATCTCTCTTGTGATCACAATAATTGTGTAACACGGCTTCGATTGCAAACAATTTTAAGTAAAATATCTGCCATTACTAATTACTTAAACAAAACTGGCAGTTTTGATCACCATTTGGTAAATTCATCAATTAGTCAATGCTTTAACAACGTAAGCATAATATATAAATTGTAAATGTAATTGTATTAATTATCTGTTTTTCAGTCCCCAGGTTTAGTTGGTATCGATGAAAGTACATTTTGTGCATGGCTGAATAATGTCCCACAAATATTTTTATGGCTGCCAATATTACACCGAATTAAACTATCAGAAGGAGTAGTACATAAAGCAAAGTGCTGCGTATGTAAAGTAAATCCAATCATTGGAATGAAGTATAAATGCGTGAAGTGTACTAAATATGTACAATGTCAACGTTGCTTCCTCACAGGACGTATTAGCAATTCGCACAAATTGACGCACGTGATGAAGGAACACTGCAAGGAGGTTTGTTTTATTCATGAAATGTAGCTTTTTCACACATAGATTTTATTCATGATTCTAGAATTCAAGTCATATAAAGTTTTGTTTCACAAATCGAGTGTTCAAACTATTAAAATCCAAGTACAAAGTAAGTGATTCTTTAAGGAACGATATAACAGTTATGGAAAACAAGCCATTGAATGGTGTTTACAAAGAGTTGCTTCTTAAACCTGTCGACGAGGATCACTACAATGTAGCACCCTTGTCAAGCCCCCTGTCACAATTGCAAATAATTATAAGACAATTGGAGGTCCAAAACAAGTAAGTAAATTAGCCATTAGATTTTAAAATCTTTGTCTTATTTGGTTTGTATCACTAGACAATTACAAGAGGTTCTTGAGTCCACGCGAAAAAACGACGTGAACATCAAAGAATATGTTGAAGAGCACCGACAGCACGTAGCAAATCAAGTACAAAAGCTGAAAGTCTTAAAAGAATATATGAGTAGCTCAGAAGGGGATCGACAGAAAATCAGCACTGCAACAAGTCCACTAGCGGTGGACACCTCCAATCACTACGTCACTATGAACCAGGTACAAAGTACTCCAATGCTACGAAATGCGAAATCGATAACAAACCTGCGTGGGTTGAATTTATTAAGTCCAATCCATCAAGGGAGTGAACCAACTGATGGAAATTGTTCAAACTCCTTTCAGCAAGTAGCAGCTGGTCTAATTATCAAAAACGATGAGTTAGACAACTCTAATGCATATACAATGACGGATATTAGTACATGGTTGGGCGGACATGACAATGGCACTGGCTACCAGAGTGATTTTGGAAAGGAGAATAAATCTACACCAGAACAAACTGACTTGGATGACGCACTTGCAAAATTACAGCAGATTTTGGCGAATAATTTTTCTCTTGATGGTAAAACCTAAAACATAAATTAGTATGAGATGCTTACGTATTGCATTTTAGAGCCGCTAGGGACTATTGACAATGGTCAGCTGAAGTCGGCTGTTACGGAAGTGGAGGGTGTATTATCATCTATTATTGATACAGCTGAATGCAAGCAGAGGACGCCCAACAGTTGTTTTACTGGTGCCCTAAGCGATTGCAATATTAAAAGCTTTAATACTTATATGCGCCCTGAATCTTAAAGAATTCCATTCTGAATGAGTTATTAGATCTCTCAAAGTAATTGATGCAATATTGTACTTTTATGTAGATGACGTAAAATTATATTTTTGAATCAAAATTATTGATTGTGTTCAAATGAATAAGTTTATATTCAAAATAAATTATGTGGGATCTAGCTAGCAATGCACTAGAAACATCCAAATACTGTGGTTTGTTATTGTTTACACTACTGATGTGCAGGTGCGCATCTTCAACGACGCGCAGTGCGCTTCAGTTGCGTACCGGCCGTAGAAAGGTAAGCACCGTTGTCTGATCAGACTCGTTACTAAATCGGTATTAATAAACTAGTTAAGAATTTACAAAATCTCCAAAGCAAAGTAGTGGGTTTGTTCCACACTACAAGTTCATAAAGGACTATAGTTGTGTTTGACAACATCATAACCATCAATACCGGAAGGGCGATTAAATTTCATCACTTTATTGAATTTTATAATCCAAGTATCAGGTAAATAAAACTTTTGAGTATCAAATTATGAATTGGAATGATCTTATAATAGCAATATACCAATTAGGAACTGTTGGGCAATCTAATTTAAAGAGAACGAGTGCATGTGGCAATACTGCGTATATCCTAAGAAACTAAGATTATAATAGTAAATAGTTATTGTTATACTAGATGTATCTCTAATTGGAAGATGTGTTCTACCTATTTTTTCAGAAATGGGCACTGTGGCTCTGACAGTTCAGAAATAACAACCAAACAATGACTTGCCATATGTAAAACAACGCAGTTTATAATTTGCACTCACCATGCAGATAGGGAGATGCATGTTACATTTCCTGTTAGAAGGTTATATTTCCCACTTTATATTTGCGAAATGGCGGCTGTAATCCTAATAGTTTAGAAATAACGACCAAAAATCAAATTGCTATCTGTAAACTTAGACAATTTATTATTTGCCCTTACTGTTTAGCTAATAACATGCAAATTACTACAAATATGGTATTGTATCTTACATCTCTTGTTAGAAGATATTGTGCTTTATAATTTTTTGGAAAATGTTCACTTATCGTTTAAAAATAAAGGTTTTAAAGCTTTAGTCTATTTTTATGAAACTGTAATTGTACAAGCGTTTGTTTTTCTTTTCGCAGGTGCTCCCGTGATTTTCCAAAAGGAAAATTATTCTGCTACTTTCGGAGAGAGGCAAATTAACAAACGGTTCTTTTCAGAACTAATACATCTAATTGAAAAAGAAATAACTGCTTAAAGTCTCTTTTAACATAGTTCGTATTTCAATTTTTAACAATTTGCTATATGCAATCTAATGCTTTTATAGCTTAGGTGACGTTATAGCCGAAGCGACACACGCAAACAGCAATATAAGAAGTGGTGTTGTGGGCGTGGCGTTTGCTTCTCACCTGGCGGTCCTGAGTTCGGTTCCCGGTTGCGGTGGAGATATGTCCTTCACTTTTGTGTCTGAGACACACCCAATTGGATGGCAATGACAATCCACAGGGTTAAAAAACATATAAAGGTGGGTGCGTAACCAATCCAGGTCATATACGGCGTTGAATTATTGTTATTACTTTAAAAAAATAATTTTAGTTTTGCCACTACCCCTAGATGGGTGTGGCAAACATCCTCTTTTAAAACACTTTATTCAAGAGTTTATAACTGCGAATCCTGGAGGATATGCGCAGCGCAGATGCGGGGTTGGGCCGGGAGCAATGCGACTTAGTCGTATTGAAATGCTGAGGAACTCTTTGGACTGTCTTTGAACGATACGTGCATACAAAAATCAAAATCCCGGCCCCCCCATTTCTTGGGGAGGCTCTTGCACCCTATATTTATTATATTCTTTTTACTTTTATTTGGAACTTGGTAATTCTTTGATTCTTCCAAGCCTTTTTTTATCTGGAGACGACGACAACCAATCTTTCTTCACCTAACCTTTATAAGACTGATGTAAATTAGATTTGCTCGAATTTTCTGAAAAATTGCGAGCTGGGGCTCGAACTCGGGACCTCCTGATCGCTTCCCCAGGCTCAAAGCCAGTGGGCTACACGAGCCGCTGCGGTAATTAAAACTTCGAATATATTTATTATCTAACTTAAAAATTTACGATTGTGTGATGTGTAAGTCTGTGATAAACAATGAAACATATTTAGTCAGAGTATTGTTGAGTTTATAAAACTTGTTTTAACAAGTGAATATTAGTAAGTGCTAAATTGGAACATATTTATGATGACAGCAATACTATTTCTGATTCAAATAATATTGTAGTTCTGAAAAGAACTGTTTTATTTTCTTCGACGATCTGCATGGGTGAAGAACACACTGGGCTTGAAAACGGAATTGAAGTGCTTGTTAACAATTAAAGTTATTTCAATCCATGTTTTATTACAAATCGTAGAAACAAAGCTCTACCTTTTTTTAAAATTTGCATATGTTAAATACCAAAAAAGCAATAAGGCAATAAATGTGTTAGATGTGATTCAGCAAGGTAAACCACTAGCGTTGCTATGAGTAAGGAGAACCCCTAGCACTATGGATGTGATCAGATGGCTATAGGTGTGTTGTACCTACGGATGTGTAAATATGACTACGAGTGTCCATTGGAATAACTTGTGCTAACCTACATAGCGCTTGATCGCACTGATAGCACCAGCCGTGTAGAGCACTTAGACTAAAGCTCGGGAGCGGCAGGGTGGTTTAGACGAGCTACTGGAGCTCTTTGGTAGCAAGCATTTACCAAAATCTAACAAATGTATACATTTTTTGACCACTTACCTTAATAATCGCAGTCCTTTTATTCTAGCTTGTGGACTATGTTGATGAAAGGAATCTAAATTGCATCTAATAAAGCGTAGCAGCACATTTTCCGATATGTATTTAATAGAGAAAATTAAACACGATGCGTGTGCATCACACTACGGACGAAGTGCGACTGGTAAATATTCAGGTGTGAAAAGTATCGCACTCGCTGCACCGAGTGCAACAATACAAATAATAAAAAAAAAAACAATAACAAATCCCGTTCAGTAACCATATTACCAGTAACTCGCGCTGGTCCAAACCAAACGTCTCGTCTTATGATATGTAGACCCGCTCATGCACGGCGTGTTGCGGATTGTATGCGTCCTGCTCCACTGATGAGATCAATTTATTCACTACTTGTTCAGATAATTTTAATTCTATAACAAACAAGAAGAGCAAATACAAAGTATACGAGGAGTGACGAAAAAGTTACCTTACTTTTTGAATGTTTGTGACACACGGAAAATAAGCCCTAGTTAAACAACCACTGAAGTACAAAGCTGAAACCTAAAAACCAAAACATTTTCAGGAAAATTGCATAGAATGTAAAAATTGGCTCTAACTGGGAATTAGAGTTGCCATAAACTGAAAAGTAATTGCCTACTTTTGGATTTAGAGTTTTAAATATCTGCTCATATCATAAATAAAAAAACTCTAAAACCTAGTAAATATAACAATTTGCAAATATATCGCTAAGTATTCATAATTCACGTTTCTCGGTTGGTAGACAAAAGTGTACCTCGTATATGTGCACTTCATAAACTTTCATATTCTTCAATTAATTACCTATTCAAGGTATTCAAATAAAAAGTTAGCATTGATAAATTAGCTTACACCACTATTGATATATTTTATGGTCAATTGTAATCATTGTAATATAACATTTTGCAATCAGGTCCTTAATAATTAATTTAACCCGGCCAAAATATACATTGCGCTTATAAGTGTATAAAATTATCTCTCTTGAAATGTTAACAGATCTAACGTGCTTATACAAACATTGATTACATGCACACGAATAATAATTGCTACACCACTACAATTCTATGTATCATATCTAGTAGATTCATATAGTGTCGTAAAATAATATGGTTAACCACTAATAAACTTTCTCATTCCGTTGCATCTTGCCAATATATAATCAGTTGTATCCCATCACTTTGTTAAAAATTAACTCTCTTAAGGCCATAATATAGAGTATAGCTACGATATCGAGCAAAGTCTTTATTCTAACATATTTCAAAATTATCAATCGCTTTAAACTTTAGTACCATACATGTACAAAAATTAATCCACACCATCATTGAATTGAAAAATATATATTAATCTCTATCATCTATTCATAATGCTAATGTCTTGCTAAATGTCATGATGGCAGTTTAAAGATCAGTGTATTTTGTGAAATGTGCAGTATGAGTACATAAACATCTCACTCTACAACATTTTAAAATATTTGTTCCATTTTTAATTAATATGTACCCTTATAGATCAGTCAACAGTTTCATTTTAGCTCTCAAACAAGTTTTCAATTATTGCATTAACAGTAAAATTTGTAAATTATTTGTATTTACGATCTTAAAAGATTGCACACGCAATGTTTGTGATTTTACGTCGGAATCACCTGTATGTTGGCCCATTATTACACTATTGGTATGATTTATATTAGCATTAATTGATTGCAAATCATTCTCAGTTGCGTCATTAGTCTTTATAGTTTCGCCTGTAAGTATAACTTCATTCATTAATAATGTGTTATTTACTTCCTTTAAAGTATCTTCATTCTGACCCACTTTGGGTTCAGTCTCTAGCTAGATAACATCATCCATAAGAACACTGTCGTTGTTCAAAGCAAAAAGGAGATCATCACCTTGTAGCAGGTTGCTACAAACAGGTGCATTTACTTCAAAGTCCTGTTGTGTTAGATCCAGTAGAGAAGGAATTCCGAGCGCTTCGGGATCTAACAATGAAATCGATGATTTTCGCACTTGAGCCTGTCGCTGATCGAGTAGTTGCTGTTGGTGCTCCAGTTGAATTTGTTTCTGTTGTAATTGTATACGCAGCTCCCGAATATTTTGTTGAATCTGCAGGGAAGCTTGTTGATGCAGTTCTTCTTGTTTTTGTTGTAATGGTATTGCTCCCCCCAGAAAACTTTGCAGTTGAATCTGTAGAGAAGCTTCTTGCTCGGTAGAAGTTAATATCCTGTGAGATGGAGATAATGGGCCTGTGGGCGATCCCTCCTGTAGGACAAAAATCGATAACATTAGATAACATACATTGAACAAAGCTAATTAAAGCAATAAAGATATATGTGTGAAAAAATTGAGACTTTGTTTCATCTGAAAATGGGAAAATCAGGTCGTTCTTTAAATGATTTTAATCAATTCAAACTTATAGAACAAATAAACTTTCAGAATAAGTTGCAATATAATAATATCTATTTGATACTATTTGACTATATAATAATTGAATTGGGATATGCAAACAAAATTTTATTTTAATTCGTCAAGTTCAAATGAAAAAAAAAACAATAAACAATTTAGTGCCTTTATAAAAGACATTTCATCGATGCTTGCCAGTATAATATATATATCACAAATCAGAAATATTTAGTCTTTCATATTTTGTTACAAATTTTCTTAAATATAAAATATTACATTCATCAACATATATAAATATTGTCCACAGTTTGAAGATCCTCCAAAATCTCAATTCTTTCTGCTAGGAGCTAAACAAATATATCCAGATCGAATATCGAACCCGCTTACCAATAAGTTCATCAACACACTGTCACTAGGTTGACTAACACACGCAGCTTTTTGGCCTCCAGTATCTAACAACCAATTACTCTTATTTTTCGCCCGTCGCGCGGCTGTGTTATGCGTATTATTCGAAATCAACTGCTGTAAAAGTTCTGAGGACATAATATCCTTAGGTTCATTCTTTATCCTCTTTGAATTGATATCATAAGGGGTGGCTGTGCGTTTTACACCATTATTACCGTTTATTGCATTTCGCTTATTCTCATTTGAGTTCCACGTTGTACCTAAAAATAATTAACATAAATAAAGAAAATATTCAGGAAAAACCCAGAGATGAGGTATTACTTTTGTTATTGTAAGAAGATGCTCTATCAAGTATGTCTTCCTTGTTGTGCTTGCTGACGCTGGCGCGCAATAACTCCGCTAAACTAGATGTATTTTCAGGTGTAATAACTTGTGAATTGTTTAGTTGAACTGCATCACAAACATAACTTTTCTTGTTGGAGTATGTCGTTTCTACGTTATGAATACCCTCGCTCCACATGAGATCCTCAGAGTTAAGTAATGGCAAGTCGTCTCCAATAGCCATTGAAATATAGGGAGCTTTTAGAACTAGCTCCGGGTCTTCCTCCATTGAAAAACTCATAAATGTGGTCATTTGTTCATCTTCACCAAGAGAATCTGTTGGACTGTTGATGGAGGGTAAGCTACATTCAGAATTCTACGAAAATGATTTTTAAAACAAATCTCTGCAATTTAGTTTCATTAGTAAACCTTTAGAATATTCGGTGAAAGTAACTGAGGTGATGAATCGCAGGAATTTCTATATGTAATAAATGGGTTTTGTTGTTCCTCATCCAACAATGGGCAGAAACCACCATCTTTTAGAAGGATATCATCCCACATCTCCGTCAAAAAGGGATGTGTCTCCAGTGATACAACATCACCGGCAACAGGTGCCAAGTGAGTTAAGTCATCGGGTTCATCTTTCAACACTAAAATAACATCGGAATGAATAAATGTTTAATGTGTTTATAATATATATGACCAAACATGTGAAGATTATTGCATTCCAGGCCAATTATAGGCAAACATGAAAATATTTTTAAATTTCGAATCATGGACACTGATACTTATTAAAAATAAATAATTATACTACAAATTATCGTTTCGTTTCGTGCTTGTAACAATTTCATATCGAAAATTAAAAAAAAATCATTCAAGGATTTAGTGATAGCATTCGCCAGATTGAAATGTCAATTACCCCAATAAGACCAGGTTCTTCATCTAATAGAATAAAATTATAATTGAAATTTGGGCTTGTAGTTCATTGATTAAACATATTTACTCTGGTATGATCACACCCAATTGTACTCACATTACTTCCATCGTGCACCGCCTCTGAACAACAAAACTAACAAGAGTGAACTAACTATAAATAGGTTTGCTTACTAGCATGGCATAAGTTTAAATAGTCGAATTAAACACAACTGCTAGTGCTAACTTACAGATTGGCAATTGCGCAACAGGCTATCAAGAATCCTCGATTTATGATGGGTGCTAAATTTAACTCAATCTTCTCCCTCACACAACACTATGTATTCAATGAATGCAAATACGACCATCACATTTCTAATTTAGATTCGCCAACGACAGGTATGCTAATTTGAAAAGTCACTAGGTTAAAAAACAAATTGCTCTAAATAAAAATCAACAAACAAATTTACGAAGAAAACTAATAAAGTGCTATCGCATATCTCATAAACTAATCCAAAAACATTATAAGAGTGTAACAATATAATTTAATTCAAGGTTGTAGTAATTCCTCCTTAAGTACGATGTTAACGGTGAATATTAATGGTGCGCTTGATTATATTTATCGCGGATCACTAGATAGCAACTCTACGCATTCCAAAAATTAGCGAATTTATATTAGATTGGATAAATTGTTATGTTGAACAAATACGTAGCAATAATCTATTTTTGTATATTTCACTACACTCATCGCAACCAAACATTTGACATTTGCACTGATAACAGTCAAACTAAAATGGGAATTTTAAACCATTGAGAATGGTTGAGATTGTTTTAAACGCATAAATAAAACTATCTTCACAAGTACTTTTATGATTTCTTCTTCAATCTAAATCATTGTGATCAGTTTGATCCCTTGTTCCAATTATACTTACAAGTAAGACCAGGTTCTTCATCCGAAAATGTAAGGAATCCCTTGTTCATTTCTTCTGTGCGCGGAGCAAATATTCTGGACGTGGCCGTCTTCGGCCCTAACTTTTGGTCGTCGGCGGTTTGTTCCAGGAAGCCACTCTCTTCCACTTCGCCGTCTTCGGATGCAGGCGGCGTAATAGTCAGCGGCACAAAGTTGTCTTCGAGCACACCACACAACGGAAGTTTAATGTCGATCTCCACCCCTGCATCGGTGGTTATCTCTAGTGGTGAGAGCAGTGGTGTCGCAGTCAATGCAGATGTTGCATTGTCAATACTCTTCGATATACACTCGACAACCTTTGTGGGTGACGATGATTCCAATTGGAATGCGGCGTAGATCTCACCCTCACACTCTAGTCCGCTAAATGAAAAAAAAATCACTTTGTGTTCACCTTCTGCATTCCCCAAAATTCCGCACAATATATTCACTTTAAGTGTTGTTTGGGCGCTTCTTCTGTTTGAAATTATGCGAAATGCAACCGAAATACTTCTTCAACTTGTGTGACAACTTTTTCTTGTTTGGTCTAGACCGTGAAGCTACTCACTCCCGATAATAACAAAGTTAATCTTAATTCCTAATACTAATCGAGTTAATTCAATGTTATTCTTTAATTGAACGACGTATCCTCAGGAAGGTTGGTAGTCAAATGAATGAAATGCGGCTAGCACTTGTCGCGCAACCGGCATATGTGGCGGTCACGCGCAATGCACGATCACGTGATACAAGCTGTACAACACTCAATTATAATTTATTACATGGAACACAAAATGGGTGCTATCTGCGTGTGATACGTGCGATTACATCACATGAATCGTATCAACGAGTCCCAATCCTAACAGGAGACGACCTTCCCAATAATCCGCTTATACTTTTACATTGTGAGCTTTATCCGTATATAATGCGCATGTGCTCGCTTAAACTATTCAACTGTTGATCCTTATCTAGGAACAGTATTGAACAAGTATTAGATAGCAGTAGTACCACATTTTACATGTTTCAATTGACCTATGCTCACTATCGGTAACAACTGTATTATGTATACGAATAACTTCCTCATAAATACTTATAAATTTTGTTATATCGAAAAACTACGAGTAACTGTACAGAATAATAAACATTATTTTGCAACCATGATTACATACGCAATTACTAGGCATCAATGAATCAGTTATCTGCATGCTGACACAAAATTCATAATTTGTGCATCAATTCGTCTTAAAGCCTGGAACATTTTTATTGCTTTGAAGTCAACGTAATAAATTTCTCGATTTATTTTAATCGAAGTTTTGCTTAATTATAAAATTGAAAAGCGTTAACCAAAATTTGAAATTGTTTCTCTACGACAATTTTGTTGCAAAATACACCTTGATAGATCAGACCTCAGAAAGAACTCAAACATGTTAAGCAATAGTGTCTAATTTTTTTCATTTCTTTTCAAGTTAGGGCAAGTGATAGAATCACCACTTTATCAAAACACTTTACCCGGTTATCGGCCATCATAAACAGAATTATTGAAGTCAAACGCATTTATTATACGCCTTTTATTCCTTGCTAAACAAGAGACATTGCAATATAGTAGAATAGATATACATAACTCTTTTTAACGAGTGTAACGACAATGAGCCGTAAGATATGAATAAAACAGTAAGTCTTAACCCGCCAAAGAGATTTGTTTACAAAGCGTTTGCAGAATTACAATCATTGAATTACCAATTATTTGAATTACCAGAATTACCAATTTATTGAAGTTGATATATAAAAGTATATTATTATTCTTCTTGCGAAATTTTGGGATGTCCAAATCATGATATTGATACTCCAATCGAAGTAATTACTCGAGATATTTAATCGTTGATAGATTACGAAATTGTCAGCAAATAGACACAGACACATAGCAATACAGAGTACAGTGATCATTGAAATTAATCTCACTTAAGTATCAAAAGAAACACGCGTGCTGCTTTAAAGCTCAATAGCCCATCCATAGATGTGTTTATCACAAATTATATTGCTTTTCAGTGTTTAAATTTAAACACAATGCATTGAAGAATAAATCAATTACTCAATTGAATGTATTAGACAACACAATCTTAGAATTGCTATAAAATATTTATAGTTAACTACAAAAATATGGATCATCTTTATAGTTTTTTGATCAAATGTACGTGTAACACACAGGCACGAATCAATCTACTTTGTTTGCTCGAATTTTTTACCGCCGTGACAAACTATAAATATTGTCGGCACTCAGTAAAAGCAAGAGGACGTTAATTGACCTGTAATATTCATTTATATGTACCTATAAATTCGTTGAAAACAGTTTGCATTTTTTATGACTCCCACGGATGCATTATTATTCTATGAGCCACCACGACACTTTTACTTGCTGGTCTTTAACTGATGAATATTAGCACACTGAATGTATTATTGTTAATTGTATTTTATCGTTGGTAAATTAATGAAAATCTCTAGAGTTGAAATTATATATAATTATATCTAAATACTGCAGAAAATACAAAGCCGAAAACGTCCGACACATTAATATTTAGTAAGTATTAAAGTTTAGTTTCATCTACATAATGAAAATTAAACACTTCGTAACCACACTCAACGACATTCTATTATAATATCATATGATTTGATATGTTTGTTGCAGAAAAATAATATATATTTTTGAATATTTATGGTTGTGATCTGGTACTATCTTACGCATTACAATCAACAGTTAAATTGTCGACGAATGTTAGACACATGCATCGCATAAGCAAAAATAGCGTGAATGATTACCACGAAAACAGTAGCAAAAGTTCATGGATCGTTGCGACACCATCGTGAGATCGTCATGCGACAAAACAAATGTCTAAAATTATACTATCCTACTTCTTTGCAAATACTTTAATTTAATTAATTTGAATTCAATTTATGAAAATCATCATTATGTAATTTCTCTTCTGTAATAAATTTCATATTAGCTCCCTATTTTTACTAATTAATTAAAATAATATTGTAATAAGGTTGCATATGGTTGGTTATATCGTTTATATTTGAAGGATAAACGAACCAAAACAGAAATAAACAATGCACAACCTTGAGTGACACGTGCACATCAATGAAAATCAAACCTAATATCCACAATAGCCGAGGGAAATGTAAATGTATCTAGTGATTTAATTTTCCTACTTTCAAAATAATTAAAATAAATTGTCGAGTAAATTATGCTTTGTTTGTTAGGGAACGGAATTTAGATTCCAAACGGGCTCGCCAAGTCGGTTGCAATTAGCCACAATCTGAGATAATTACATAGCAGCAATTTGTTCGTGTCGTGTATTTCATTAACCCTGACTACAATAAATAACAATACCTTACAAGAGAATGCAGGTCATATAAATCAACGTAAATGTTGATCTTGATATCGTGATAACCCGATGTTTACGAACAAATCAAAGCAACACCACACAAGTTTCTATAGTTCGATTGCATTTAGCATAGCGAACAACTTTGTATATTTTCACAAATCCACACCAAATTGTAATTTATAAACTATAAAATCGCCGGCAATATGCAAGTCATAAATGAAAAATGCAACTAAAGAAATGCAATAAAATATTTAGTTGTAGACTGCATCAAATCTGTATTTTTAAAACAATAAAAAAGAATAATAAAAAATATAAAGTATTTCCTATTGACGCCAGAGATGTAATGCGCTAGATTTTTCTCATTCTTTTTCTAGATCGCGTTTAAATGAATCCGCAATAATATAATAGTGTTTAAAATTCCTACCTTATGATGAAGTTGACACACACGACACTCTCAGGTTTCTGCACTTTGTCATACAATAATGTAGCTTGTGTAAGCACCCAGCAGTATCCACCAGTTTTAGCTAAAAATCGGTACCGGTTTGTTTCGCACTGTCCTTTGGAAAATACTGAAATATAAAGATTACTACTTAATACCACGTTTAACATAGAAATTGCTGAAGTTGCAACTCGTGACACGATAAAAGCACTCTCACAACTGTACACGGCATATCAAGAAACATGGTTTAGAGGCAGGTAGTGGTTGGGCAATGGTGGCCGCGCGTTTATATAAATGAGTTCAATTGGCTGAACGCTTATAAATAATAGAAAAAATAAGTTACTAACATGATTTAAATGCTGTAGATATAACATTCATATCAGTTGCATGGTAGTAATCATAGACTGACTTTCCAATCAAATCGTCTGATTCGAATCCCAAGAAATCCAACATCCTGGAAAAAATATAACATTTTAAAATGTTGATATTTTCCTTTCTCTTAAATTTCACTCACTTTTCATCTGCATAAGTAAACTTCATATCCAAGCTATGTTTAGTAAAAAACGTCTGATGTGGCAAAGGCGCTTCAATATTGGAAGGATGTGGAATTGGTTGTCCTATTGCAACCATGCAATGTTGCAAATTGCTGTTGGATTCCAACGCCATTGTCTCCTCAGTTGCATGCACCATATGGCCAGTGCAATGAATAACTTTGTACGATGCAGATTTTAAATTCACCGAACGTCCCTTAGACGTCAGGGTACACTTAAGACGAAGAAAGTACGATTTGGTATCTTCGTTTTCATACCGATCCTTGTTTTTAATAGAAAGCATCTCTTTGATTTCATCATGGTCACAAGGGTGAGAGTAGTCGTAGATGTTTTGACCGAGTAAATCAATCTGCAAAAGAAGAGGAAATACTAAGAAACAATTCAAAAACCAGCAGTTAAATATTAAAATAAAAATTACCTGATTAATACCAAGATAATCAGCAATATTGTCCGAAACGTAAACAAAATCTCCTTCGGTCGACAGCACTAGCGCAAAACCGTCGATGGTTTTCAGGAACACTGATTCTGTTGTGTTTTCTGAAGGTTTGATGTCCAAACTTTTTGCGTCTTCCCCAGAGATAATTTCAGGTACTAAAATAATGACAAATGATATAATACTCATTCAGGGAATATTGTATGAAAAAGTATAGAAACTTAACGTACCAAGTTTAATCATATCTCGGACCTTCAAGTAAGAAATAGCCAATCTCATAATGGAAGCTTTATCGAGCTGGGAAACTTGTTCTGGTGTAAGTGGCAAAGCAGATGATAAATCGGTGAAGATTTCTGTTTCCCTGGAACGACGACATCGCGCCGCATCCCTTGATTTCTCCTTTCTTTTTTCATTATTCCTGAAAAATATTAATAAAACCAAATTAAAAGTTATACTATAATATAGCATGAGCCATCTTTTACAGGTTTTTAAAAGAATCCTGCCGTAATAAAGTAGCAATTGAAAACAAAATTCCAATCCTAATTAATGACGCTCAACTAAATCTAGCTTTAACTGGTTGTAATCAACAAGAATAAGGTCTTGTTTTTTTAACTGCAACGATTTCCTAGCGGCATTTTAATGTGTTATTGTCAGCATGTAACTGCATCGCTCAATGCCAAATTCAAATTTTATTCAAATCGCAGTGCAGCCTTATTCAAATCCTCGATAATCACGATAAAACACACTGCATTACTGACACTATTGGAGCACATTGAGGCATGAATACACACACAGCTGGAACTTGATAAGACCTTACATAAAATCTTCCATGTCGATAACGTCTGTATATTGGCACGCGGCGAAAGTGCCGTCTGGAGTGTAATATCCGTGACACTGGTCATAACTCCAATTTTCATACATGTTGCATGGGATATCGAAACGGGGCGTGTAATTTTCACTCTGCACTGGTACATTGTGCATTGGAATGCAATCACTTTGAATGAGCATACTTTGCATGCATCCATTATGTAATCCCGAATTAGTTGCATGTGAAGGCGGAAAACTGTATTGCCGGGGAGTAGCTGGATTTCCTCCACTAGTCAAAGAAGGATTCAAATTGGTATTCCCATTGTTACTACACATTTGGTTATGTCCAACTGACATATACATGTACTGTGGTTTAACTTGGTTGACATAATTCATTATAAATCGTATACGTAAATTAACTTTGTGTTAATCTTAATTTTTTATATTTCGTATTTACTTAGACACCCTTTTACGTGCGCAATATAGTTCATATATGACACATGATTCCGGCACCTGCAAATCCGAAACTGAATTTTGAGATTCGATGAGTCGCTATTTTTGTGCCAAAGGTACCATTTTGAATCGTTTATCTTATCAAATCGGTAATCTCTTGTTAATATTCCGCAACTTCTCAAATACATATAGCACTAAATTTAAAATTGTATAACATAAATATTAAAATGCACTTCGAAATCCATTCGACAATAATAATGAACAGAAGAAAACAGAAGTTTTGTTTTTTGTTTCTCACCAAGCAAACATTTAATGACTTTTGATTGATTTGTTCATATTTATTCCACATTCTAAGAGAGTTAATCCGTACACTTGAGTCACTTCGGATTAGTTTCCAAATCACAAAATAATAAGATAAAAATCCTCATATTTCCGAAATCTCCAAATAGATACTAAGCGAGACATGCACTTGGGCGAATAATACAATGTTGTCCAAAGTATATTGATAAGTAATAGGCAGACAGATAATTTCGACACGCAATCCATACATTCATTAATGTCCAATATATTATTATTGATTATTGATACAAACTAGAGGGAATAACTTATTTGAATTGCACTCTGTTCATGGCGAATAAGATGTTGCCAAGTGTAAGGCCATAGAAAATTGTTTTAAAAGTGCTCACAAAAGAAACAATTTTAGAATGCAAAATGTGTACATTTGCAACAAAATAAATAAATGAAGAAATAGGATACATTCATGATTACTTATTTTTCTAGTGACTCAGAAATAACGAAATATCTTGGCACCTTTTCATTTTCTCATCAGGGCTTGGACAAAAAAAAAATAGAATGTCATATGACAAATCAAACCACGAGCGGCGAAACCCGAGGTATATTAATCCCGTGATTTTCGTCGAAACACGTCTCAAAATAAAAATCCTCTTTTTCCTTTCAAATAAACTACTGCACACCATCTAAACAAGTATTTCCACTGATTTCACTACTTTGTGGACATTTTAATTAATACATATTGATTTGTTTACTCAGAGACATATTTGGTTAAACCCCGCATGTAAATAATACGCGTGTTTGCGCACTCTATTTACATATCGAATGCTTGAAGTATCAAGTCCGGCATTTATCAGTTTTACGCAAGGCTGTCTGCACTAAATAAAATTGGAATTATGAGCTACAGTTGCGATATAAAACACAGTAAATGATAACTATTCAAACATTATTAATCACTCTAAACCAGCGGCTTCCTAATCTAGAGAAATGTCCTCCTATGGGAGAAAAATAGAATTATAAAAGGGGGCGTAAAATAGTAGACAGATATCAGATTCTCATAACGTTGGAATGAAAATTACCACATAGAGAGGAAGCAATAGCCCATGTCGCCGTTCTCCTATCGACATGCCAGGGTGGGAATTCGGTTCAAACAAAATTTTGATAGATATGAATAAATATGGTTCTTTCAAAATATTATTTGCCTGCACAAAAAGCTCACAAAGTCAGCTGAGATAGAAAGGCCCATTTTCGTGAGGAACAGTCACCTGAAGTTTGGAACCCACCTAAACATTCCGAAAATTAATCTAAAATTGTAGAACTCCAGTTTATGTTATATTTTAAATTAAGTAGAGATATTGTGCTACACATATTGGCACCAAACAAACCATTACTTTTGATGATTTAAAACTGTTTGCGGAATATAATCAAAATAGTCTACTTTGACAACAATTGTTATCGTTATCATCTGAACAACTATTCGAATTACAATAGCTTCCTACTCATTAAAGTATCCAATTAAGGAGTTTGCCTTAGAAAATTGAATAAATTTCCATTCATAGTAACAAAACTGATAGTTCACAAGGTAGTGCGTTCTGGATATCACCGTTTAATCACCAACTGTCCTAACAATTCAATTAACTAATATCTGAAATGATCTGAGCATTTCCCTCCCCGGGTCAAGAAAACACCACTGATTATTTTTATTATTCCTATCATATGCTCATTATGCGCAAGACTTGTAAATATTTACGCATTATGAGCGCACAAATAAATAAAATATCCTTGACACCAAACAACAACATGAAAAGCAAACTATTCAAGCCAGTTGAAACGCATTTGCTCGTATTAGCGTTCAAACTAACCAATCATACATACCCACTTTTGTTAAAACAAATTGTCGCAGATGAAGGTAACTTTGCAATGAAATAATTGGAAATGTTTACTCCATGTATTAATATCTTCAGCAAATACAATAAATGACAAATTACATGAACTTATATCATAACAGTATTCGAAATATTATCTTTATTTTAGGTACAATAGACTCGGCTAGTTTGAAAGAACACAAATAAGTAGCCGATGAAGCAATAAAGGCAATAAACTATGATGATATGACGTAGTATAACACGTAAGTTTGTTCTGTTAATCTAAAATTAGTTACGTTCAGTTCAACTCCAAGCTGGAATATTAGAAGAATAATGTCAGAAGACCTGTTTTTTCTGCCTATGCACTATGTGCTGGGATGGATAATTTAATAGGATTATAAGGATTGTGTAACACAAATCTTCGAAGTGAAGTTATATCATTTTTTCGTGTCGGCAGATGATATACTCGAATGTATGGTTAAACTAGAAGCCCAAAAGTTCATTGAACTATAGTTACATATGCAGTTATAACTATAATTATTGCATGATAAATGCACTGACGCAGTTGAAAAATAATAATTATAAATATCAATGCATAAGTTGCATTAGTAAAACATTGAATGTTGTAATTATGTTTAATGTAATCTAGAAACATAGTTATCAGCTCATTAAATAGTTATTGTCATTATTGCACCTCGATGCAATTAAAGTTGCCTACGATAAACTCATCACAAACGAATTATAATTTACGATCTCATTTCTGAAGATATCTACGAAAAACCACAATCAAAAATCAGTAGTATAATTTGGCGTTAATTAAACCACTGAATAATCTTAATTCTCCGAAATAATATACAAGCGTACAATGATATTTAATAAAACCATCTTATATTCAATCAAGTGATGTGAATGAAATTTTATCCACAACGTGACTAATCATATTTAAACCAAAAAAATAATTAATTCAGTTCTCGTGAATAGCAACAACGTACATGATCCAAGTCAGGCACGGAAGGGACGAGTCGGAATTCCATTTGCAAAAATACGTATGCATTACGTAGTGTTGCGCAATTCTAATGAACAATAAACGAAAATGCTCCAATCTTCATTACAATAATATGCAATCAGATACAAAATGGTGGTACGTGCATCCGTCCATTATAATTAATAAATAATCATTATAATGTTAAGTATGCAGTTAGCCTATGGACTTATTCTTTCTCGGAAAACCACATCCTAACGCTCCATACTATTCCAACTTACAGTGACTGCAAAACACATTTTGATCACGCGATTTCGTTGAAAATTTAAGCGCTGTTAAGTGCTGTTTATCCAAAGCACACATTCGTTTTGTTTGCGCCTAACTCTTTGTTTTTTATATGATCGAAAGCGGACACACGCGAACAGAAAACGAATTATTCCTCGAGAAGCAAATGAGATGAAATCTGGGTCAAATAACACAACAAAATAGACAAAAATAGTAGGACATGTCTGATTGGTGCAGCAGAGTAAAGTTAGTGTAAAGTTGTGTCTTTGCATCAAAATGTCTTTAAAATTCCTTACATCGTCCCTACGCTTTGCTCAGATAACAAGAAAACTTGCCAAATATATTCCATGGTTCAACTAAAAATATATCCGGAAGGCATTTTTTCCATCTCTGATTCCCCGAGAGAAGAAATAGATAAAATAACACACAATAAACACTAAGCAACTTTCACCACCACCCCTAACAGAACCATCTATACCGTTGCGCTTACCTAATTGACCCCTACCAACAAATCTCCAAAAATTTCTAAGAAGTTGTGCTAGATTGTTAAAGTGTAATAAACTTTCACAATAGTTACTCAATCAAATTTTCCTAATCAATGACAAATCCACTACAGCTTGATCACAATTAGGACAATAAATCTAATCTACGTTATCAGCACGACGAAAATAAATGAGCATTTGAAAGACGAAAAGAGTCAAATTACGTTTGATTGTACGATGCCAGATGATAATCTGAACTTTTTAGCAATGTGTAAACACATTTAAACTGCTAATGTGCGATTAATTACAAACAGAATATGCAAATACAGCTAATCAGAATGACAATACAATCTCTACCATTATTGCAGTTACTTACTGCAATTACTCGCAATAATTATAGATGTAGATTAACTAATACGCAATAAAGAAAAATGGAAATTACTATGAATATTTCAAGTTGTTTTTCCGCAAATATGATTCATTCTATGTAATGATTTAATTACATACGAGTGCATTTTTCAATAGAATACTGCGAACTTCCCAAGAAATAATACAAAGAAAAACTAATCAGCGGTTTCCCACCTGGAAGAAGGGAAGCACTGGAAATGGTGGTATTGACCAAACAAACACCAAATTTAGGGTAAACACATAAATGACCAAGAGAGGCAGCTCGCTTTTATTGAAGAACCGTTACCTACAGTTTGGAAATCACTGAGAAAGAAGATAGATAACACATTGTTTCAGTAAATCTTTCATATTTCTACTGTTTTGTTGAGATGTGAAAATGTGAAGAATGTTCTAAAGCATACAAAGTTCAAAACATGCTTCAAGTTTCATTTGTTATAATTAGAGCAGTTTTAAAATAACTAAATGCCAGCGTGTTTGCAAAAAGTACATAACAAATTTGTGATTGATTGATTAATTGAGGCAAAACAAGGTAACATTTTCCAAAGCGAAATATGCATTAACATGTGCTAACCCAAATTCAAGTTTCTAATATTATTGCACTACGTCGGCACGCACGGCACCAATGAAAGCAGTTCATTTTCATGCAGGCATTTGAACGTTATAGCAGCTAAGAACATACAGACCAACAACATCCGAAGACCTATAATGTTCTATAATGTAATCTTGTTCGCGCAATGATTAAAGTTCATTTTTGCATTGTGTGAGATTAAAATGCAATATTAAGTAGATAACAAAGCGTTATGATTGTTTCAATGGCTAATATAAAGCCACTTTCATGAGCACCAATAATAACGGTGACGATAAAGTAAACACTTTTCTTTAACAAACTAAACTAAGAAAAAGAAATTAAACGACCTCTATGAAGAAGAAAATAATATGAGAATGGATTGCTTGTTTTGATTGGGCTTGAAGATGTTTACTATCTGGAGGTAATTTAGTATGTAGAAAGCTTTCGTAACTCTTTCCTTCAAGACCTAGACCAGTGTTTCTCAAACTGTGGTACATGAATCAGCATTTAAAACGGATATCAGGTATCAAAAATGATAAATTACATCAAATTGTTGAGTTGTGGCGTTCTTCCAAGACACGAGTGATTTATTATATTATAACACTAGTTATATATTTTATAATAAATAATTAAAATACCATTATTAGAATTATTACAACTTTAACGTCCTCAAAAAGATAATGTAAGCTGAAAGTTTTTTAAGACCAATTCAATCATTTCTGTGTGAATTTTCAGAGTGTCGGTTTAAAATTATTCAATGATTGTGAACAACCCGCTGTACTACAGAAAAGTATAGCAGAGATTTTTTTCATACCAATCGTTCGAGATATATTGCCCAAGGCCAAAAGTTTTCAAACTGGAAGAATTTCATCCCTGGGGAGTCATAAAGTACTATTCTGTTAACATTGATAAATATCACATTCTTGCAACGTTAGGTATAAATTTTAAAAATATTATAAAAAGCCAAATTAATTTTCTAAATAAAGCAGCCACCCTAAAGTATGGAAAATTACTGACCTAACCCAACCTCAAAATACTAGCCTCTTATAAAATGTAATCAATACCCTTTAACTCCCATATAATAATCAAATATCATTGGAATGAGAATAATTGCGTCTGCAGCAAAACATAAACAACACACGATCAACTACATAAACAAATTAACCACTGACTTCCCAACTCCGTAAGCCCAACTCCCGACTTATATCAAAACAAGTTTAGTTAATTGTTTGCTTGACATACCAATTCCAATAATAATGCATTTAACGATTATTAAAAATCGTCCACTTAACATCTTATCTGAAAGTACAGCCGCCATACTTGTTGCAACTACGCAGCGCTCTATTTGAATGTTTGTCTTCTTGATTCCACCCAGCGAGGCATTACTGCACTCCACATAGTAGAACTCGCAATTGTTTTAGTAAAATAATGATCAGCTTTTGGATGCATACGCACTTAGCATTTGCAAAGAGTTTATTGCATAATTTGCTCTACATTTTCGTCATCTAACCCAAACACAATCAAGACTAACATAAAACACACATAAGACTTATTAATTAAGCAAATCGGACGAGTTATCATTCGGTTGGCAACAAGGTTGGGCTCATCGGAGACGTTTTCAAAAACAAATGCTGCTGGAATATCAATTCTCATTCATGCCTGAATTGTGAAAGTGTGACTCTGATGAAGCAGTTTTACTAACAGTTCGTCGATGACGATTGGGAAAGCATGAATGATATTTACCTTCTTTTAGGTGGCACTTTGCTCCCCTTGCTGCTACTATCCATTGTTGTACCATCCATGATGTGAGGAATGTTTTGTTTACGTCTTAGACACTGCTAAGGAAGTAAACGCACAGAGCGCACACAGCCGACTGAACGCGCTAGCCTTTCCTGTCTCTGGCTTACTGACTGTGTTGGCACACCACGACGATGATAAACGCACCTTCCACATTCGAGCACCGGCCTGGCTCGGGATCACTTGAATGGCTCGAAAGGTAGTTCGATAACGTGTACGTCTCGGCGACTCATCAACCGCAACAACATAACCGAACGATATAATGTGTTGAATGCCAGACAGGGTTCGAAGCAGAAATACGTTCGATTGCTACTAATACGCGCAAGCTGGTGACGTCAAACAATGTTGGCTGTTCAAAGTTGCCACCACAGAGGATAGGATACGCAGTGAAACCACAGACACGATTCGCTAGCGCACAAAAAGCTCGTCAACGAGTTCACGAGGACTTCGGACCACCTCGAACGAGAACCAACACAACGCACACAGCTGGCGAGGAGCAAATGACGTCGCGGGCAAAACAACACTACTCTAACGACATCTGCCTCTGAAGGTTTGAATCTTCAAGAATAAATTCAATTGTTTGGCACATAAAAAATTTAAATTAATAACCATACATTATTGCACTAGTTAATGAAGCAACAAAATATATGCGAATTTTTGATTGTTACATCAAAGAAGTGGTTTGTTATCACCAATATGTAATCATATAAATATTTAATATAAATGATGAAACGACAATTCTACTTTGAAATTCCAATTTAATTATGATGTATAAAAATTGGGTCATCGGCTTTATACATCTCTATGTACTATAGACTACAGGAATTTAATTTACTTATGCACAAGAATTTAATCCGACACTGTATATTCTTCAAGTGTTCACTTCATCTTCTTCTTAAACACTTTGAGCAAGAGCATGGTACTCTCTCTGGTCCGTAATTCCTTCTATCATACATACGTTCTGAAATGGGCCTGGGTGGTAAAGGCGGATAACTATTTTCAAAGTCGTACTGACTCTGATTGTTTGGATCCACTTTAACCCACTCGTTCTTTCTTGCATCCATCTGCCAAGTGCCGTTACTATTCGTCATCGTAGCTGGCATGCCACGTCTGCCCTCCATCTTCTTTCGAAAGTTATTCTCCCGACGATTATTCAAGTTCGGATCCATATACCTAGCAACTTTTTCTACATAGCCTGAGTTTCTGGGAAAAGGTGTAGGTTGATAAGCGGATCGTTTAGCTAACGTATCACTGCTTGTATTGTAACTCTCCCTTCGTAATTTGTCTTCACAATGGCGACACTTGCACCCGTGATTATCATGTTTATGTCGATTTGTTGGCCCATCCATATAGTTGTAATGCATAGATTCATCATCTTCAAATATTGGCTTTTCCAGGTTTTTATTCTGTCTACTTAGCATTTCAAAACGTTGCATTGTTTTCTGCACTCGCATGCGATTCCGATATGACAGCGTGTTCTCCAGTTCGTCCATTAGCTCCGGATAATCACCGGTTCGTTGATATGCGAGATTCATGCACTCGGACGTAGAGCTATCCGTCGAATAACTTAATTGATCATCGGACTGCGTTTGGGAACAAAATCGTGTATCATCGCCCATGCACAAACATTGGCATCTGCATCCGTGGTGCATTGGACAATGGTCATACCCGCTGCAATTGCTAGAGCAAGTGGTATCTCGACTGTATGGTGTGGAACCACCTGGTTCCTCATATGGATATGATTTTATAGCTTGCCGTGTGTATTCACGGCTATTATAAGATTTCTTTGGGCCATAATTCCTATTTGCGTTGTGAGTGTACATATCCTTCCGTTCCTCTTGTTCTTCAACAGAGGTAGGTTCTTGAGTCTCGGTAGATTCCCTCGAATCTCCCAAATCTCTCAAATTCCTTTGAGCTCGACTAGGTCGTGGCTCTCTAGAGTCTCTAGCGTCTTTCGAATGATGCCTCTGATGGGATGGAACTAGTGGTTGCTCACTGAATTCTTCTGGCGGAGGTGGTAGAGGAATATGCGGTCTCTCTTGTTCTCCTCGACTATCAAATCTTTGAGCCGGATATGTTCTTGATTTATTCTTTCTTGAAGACGCACTCCTTCGTGGAGGTAAAGGCTCCTGATTATTCTCTACCTGGAAATTCGCATAGGAATCTCTCTCTTCCAACTGATTCGGTACACTTTTTGAGTGTGACGGGTTTTTAAATGGGCCCCGATAAGCTACGTATGATTCAGAGCTGTGGCGATTGTTTGGTGCACTTGGTCCTTGGTGACACCTGCAGTCTCGGTTATTATGCTTCAGAGAAGCTGTGCGATTGGGACAGCAGGGGCGGGAGCAATCTCTCATATTCTCACTGCCTGGCGGTTTCTTCTCACTACCGCTATTAGAATCCTTTTCAGGTTGTTCACGTGAATAGTGTTGGTAATCTGGCATCACACCCTTTTCCGTCTCTTCTTCGCTTAGCGAATTTGATCGGATTAACCTGCAAGAAACAAAGCCGTCGTAATGAGTATTGTCCTCAGATGAAAAATAATCGTAATCTTCTCTATAAGAAGGAACGTGGCTTTGTCGAAATTGTTCTGAGCAGTTAGTATTATCACACTCAGTGATTCTCTTAGCAAAAGACACCTGCCTCTGACAACGTTTCAATCTACAAATAGAAGGACGTGTACAAATTCCTTCCACATTACACCTATGCCTCTTTGGTTTGTATTTAATTCTATCTTCTTCCTTGACAGTGTCATATGACTGTTTATACGAATGCACAGGTGATTCTGTTATTGAATTTGTTTGACCATCAGATGTAGTTTCAACTTCTGCCTCCTCTGGAATTTCATCCAAACGAATTATATCAAGTTCTTCTTCGTTGCTTTCAACACCACTACTTTCAGGAAGAACTGTTTGTTCTTCTTCATACTCTGTTGCAGCCACCTGTTCTTCAGGATTTCCTTGACTTACACTATGAGTTTTGTCCAGATCCTGAGATTTGGATTTATGTTTGGAGATAGATGAATGTCTTGCTAGAGATGGATGTAATATTGATGAAGGATGTCGTACTGGTAAAGGATGTACTATTGGGGAGGGATGTCGTACTGGT
>JAODIE010011824.1:136793-149868 GCA_027575565.1 Diploeciton nevermanni
CTAGAGATGGATGTAATATTGATGAAGGATGTCGTACTGGTAAAGGATGTACTATTGGGGAGGGATGTCGTACTGGTGAAGGATGTACTATTGGTAAAGGATGTTGTACTGGTGTGGGATGTACTATTGGTGAAGGATGTAATATTGGGGAGGGATGTCGTACTGGTAAGGGATGTACTATTGGTGAAGGATGCTTAGTCACAGGTAAAGATGACACTCGTAAAGGATGCTGGGGTTGAGGTGGAGATGGTGTAGGAGAAGGACGCAGAATTATTTGTGGAGATGGTGCAGGAGAAGGTCGCAGAATTATTGGTGGAGACGGTACTGGTGATGGATGCTTAAGTCCAGATGGAGATGGTACAGGTGAAAGGCGCTGGAGTACAGCTGGTGAAGGCACCGGAGAAATAGCTTTTCGACTATCCACACTGGAATAGCGTTTTAATGGCTTCTGTTCCTGTTCCAGTTCAGTAATTTCAGAATCAGTGCTATCAAAAGTTAAATCGTATTGTGGCGGAGAACAAATGGGAACGTAATTTCTTTGGTCTGCTATTCCGTAATTTGGATTACTTTGACTAGCCCTTATATCCTTATTTTTGCCAGTGTCGGATGTACCCGCTCCCATTTATCGCCAGAAACTGATTTCATAAATGACAAAAAGCACAAGTCAGCCAATGACAATCAATCACTCTCACTAGATTAACTGAAAACTAAACACAGCAAAAATAAAAGCCAATCACGTAATAAATTACGTCAAATAAGTTGTCATTTATTAGATGTCATTGTTTAAATGATCAGAACTATCATTATTAACGTCTTGTTCTTCTGCGTCGTCGCTGAGATGCGAATTGTTGCAATATGCAATATGGTGATGATGGGCAAACCGTTTGAAGCATTCAAAAGATGATCGTCCAAAAAGAAGCTCGCCAATGATTTCAATAATAATGATTGTAATACTTATAATCATGACTGTTGTATAAATCTTGATTCTGCCTGTTCTTGCATAGCATACTAACGGTTCGCAGTTGGACTACGTTTTCGGAGCTTTAGAGCAGTAGCCATCTTTTTCAACAACTCCCTACCACGGTGCTTTCGCCCGCCCGTGGATTCCTCCTGCGCAGCTCTCGTTGGACCACCAGCCCCAGTAATGCTTCTGCGGTTTATGGTCGCGTTGGTTTCGAGTATATTTGGTGGGTTTGCAACGTGAGCTGCCACAACATCGGTGTCCATTCTTGGGGAATGCGGGTGCGGAGTCTGGTGGTGATGGCTCGAGTAATGTGAGGCAGATACTGATAACTCGGATGCGCTTACAAAGCCGTGTTCTTTTTTCGAATAGGTGAAGAGCTTTATTAAGCTGTTGATTTTTGCCTTGGACAAAGATTTCTTTGTGGAGTTGGTTGTAAGACTCGACGGGTTTGCTTTCACTGCAACAACATTCTCGGTGTCCATTCCAGTCCTGGTGGTTGTAAAAGAATTTAACAACGATACTTGACGTAATTTACTGTTCCATAGTTTGAAGTTGGTCTGATATTGTACGACATTTGCAAATGACGACTTAAAAAAACTGTCAATTCAAAGCCAACTGAATTGGCGCTATCAACATTACTAAATTATTCGTATTCTTCGTCGTGATTACTTTTACATCTATAATATTTAACTTTAGAGTTACCATTACTTTTAGTTCTAAAAATATTGAACAAATTCTTGAGTGGATTTAATGATTTATGAAAATTTCTAAGATCATAATAGTCCATCTCATTAGAATCATCTACACTATCGTAATATTCACTATCATTCCCATATTGTTGCATATTTAGACTTTTATAATAACTGCGAATTCTCTCATTGTACATCTTCCTTTTTTCTACTTGTGATTCTTTTGACGATTTCGTTGGTTTTAGCTGATCTTTGTTCCTTGAAACTGCAAACACTGTTTCTTCATCTGAACTTGTAACTAAATCATAGCTATTCTTATCATAAGTAAATATAGTTTCTCCTTCTTCTGAATTAGGCTCCAAGTAACCTGTTAGAGTGTCATGTGAAGCACAAGAACTTCTTTGTGAGCTGTTGAAATTTGTTATATTTTTTGAGTGTTTATCAACATGAAACTTTCTATTGTTGTAATATGTATTCACTGCTAGTGACTTTCTGTAGGATGATATTACCGAAGAGCTATCTGTCTCAAAATTATCCAAAGGTGCTTCGGAAATTGCATTTTCATTAACTTCATTATATGGGATGCTTGAAATATTTGACATTGTACCTCTACTACTCTCATATTCGTTGACGACATTATACTTGACCTGGTCTTTAAAGTAGCGACAATTATCACGTTCAATTGTATCTGATATTGACGAATTTGAATATTTGCCATATTTGCAGTTGCAATTCATAATTCTAGTCTGTTTAGAGTCTAAGAATTTCAAATCCAATTTGGGTACATCTGGATGACATTGATATTTATTATCTAAACTAAAAGCTGTAGATTTGCATGTCAATTCCAAAGAAGAAATATCTAACAATGTGTTGTTTACCGAACTATCTAGTTCATGTGATGATATTTCATCATCTGCATCTTCTAAATCTTCTGGCGTTTGTTCAAATGAGTTTACTACGTTAATAAATTCCTTTTCCTTTTTTGTCATTGGTATTTTCTGATAAGAAACAATCTCTTTATTTCTTGAAATAGATCTAGGTAGACTACCACTTGATAATTTTCTATCAACAAACGAATCAACATCTTTTTCTGACAGATACAGAGTACTTTCCTTTTCACAACTACTAGAATCTAATGTTTCAGAATATCCTAGATAGTTCTTGGAGCCAAACTGTTTCAGTGGTAGATCTTCAGTTTGAAATACAGTATCATATTCGGAGTCATCAGAAAAAGATTTCTTCAAAGCCAAAGATTCACTGGATGGTGATACAGTAATTGCTTTTTTATCTCTACTAATTTTCTTCTGGCTCCTCTTATTTGCATAATTCTTGTTCCTCAACCAAAACTGAGAATGATATCTGTTTGGACTTTGGTTTAAGTACCCTATTGTTTCTTCATAAAGATTAGTTATCATACTGGAAGTATCCAGTTCTTCTCCATCAAAATCCGGGATGTTATCCAAATCATACAACACCTCAGCATGATAATCCTGCATAGAAGCTAAATTGGGAATGTCTTGCTTCTCTAAATCCTGGTGATGACTACGAGGTGTAATATCCTCAGATTTCTTAGAAATATCCTTATATTTCTGGTATTCAAAATCATAGTCACTTGACCATTGGGAATCCCATCCGATCATTCCTGGGTCTGAGCTATAGTCGGAGTCATCATAAATTGGTTTTCTATCTAGAAGAAGTTTTTCCTGATCATCATCTTCATCATCATACTCTTTCTTTGACTTAGACCTCTTCTTTTGCTTCTTTTTCTTCCTCTTTACTTCCCCTTTTTCTTCATCTGATTTTGGTTTCTTTTTAACTTCATCTTCGGAAGAATCCTTTTCTTCACTAATATCAGACAAATCACCGTAGCTTATTGGATCAAGACAAACAGTGCAGAGATTCTGGAGATCATTGTAGCACTGTTCGCAATAAAGCCCAGGACAATTTGGAGTTTGACATTTGATGAACATTTTCTTGTCTTCTTCTCGGTTAACTTCCCCGCAAAGCAAACAATACGATTGCTTGCCAGATCCAAAAATAAAGACACAAATTGGGAACTTCCTAAAAAACCACACATTTCAGTATGATTTAAATTTCAAATAAAGCGACTTACGTTATTCTAGACCTAATAAACTCCATGCATGTTACTTTACTCACTGACTTATCCGACATTACCTTCCTCCTCAATTGTCGTCTTGCAAACTTTAAGAAGGAAGATCTAGATCGTAAGATATGATTATACAACCATATAGTACGTTCTCTTGCACGATTTGGATGGTAGAAACACATAACCGAATGGCGAAATCTTAAACCATATGGTTCAAAAATAGCCAAAAACCAACATAAAATTAACATACTTCCTAGAATCCAACAATTGATTATAACTATATACTCTTTTTATGCTCTCTGACGGACCTATTTGTATATATCTATCAAAATCAGGAGGAATGGGATCCGGTAAACATGGAATCGTATCAATCTCTAAGTTAATTCCCAGAGGCTGGAATGCTTTAATAATTCCTTTTAACAACATTGCTAAGAAACCTTCTCCTTCAATAGAAACGCCAGGCATGTTGGGCGCATCTATTTTAGATTGAAATCTTCCATAGTACCGTATTTTTGTCATGATCCAATATAAGGAGTAATCGGTAGCCATGTGTGTGGATAATTTTAGAGTTGACATTAAGAGGATCATGGCAGCTTGAGATAGTCTGGATTTTTCTTTCTTTACCAATCTTATTGAACTTGTCTAAAATATAAAAGGTAGATTTGTCACAGCGGAGGAGAATAGTCGTTGATACGTACTGAAATATAAAGTTTCCGTTCTCTGTGATTCAAAGGAAGAATTGTCTCAAGACCAAGTTGAGCTCGTCTTAAATCCAATAATCGAAAGTCTTTCGTAATAAACTTGTTATCAAACATTTCATTTGTGAGGAATTTATGCCGATAGTAAATCACTTTAACTACCATAAAAATAAAGAAAACACTTGCTGCACTGCTCATGAAATCAAAGATCTTGATGAGGCCGGAGCTTCTTTGCTTGATTTCAGTGACAATTCCGGTTGTAATATCAGCCATGGACTTGGTATGATTAGATTCAAAATGGTAGGAGTGGGAGAATTTAATCCTGACGTAGAACATTGTACGGATGTGTCTTATAAATTGTTTAACTTCTACAAATTACAGAGAATTCGTTAATAAAACAAACATTTCTTTGTCCAGCAATCTTCTCCTTACTTGTAACGATTGCAGTAACAGTTCCTTTAATAAAATCCACAATGCTACACAAGAAATCCAATCCTTTGGCAATATGGCACACACTTTTCACTAAATAAGTAATATTACAAAGCCAATTAAACATTGGACCCAATTTCGCATTGCAGTCGAGTATTGCATCTTCAAACACCTGCTGACAGCGTTGAAATGGCGTCCCAAACTCTGAATTGCAAACATTCAGGACACTCGCAATGAAATTGAACGCAGCTTTGATAATATCAACCAAACTCATTATAATTCTCTTGATCGACAATAGGATTTCCTTAATTTTACGCACTATGTCTTTAACCGTCGCTACTACTTTCTTTATAGCATCCCTGATAGCATAGAATGGTTTCTTAATTACTTCTAAAATTTGCTTCACCGCTGCTTTTAGTTGTTCCTGACCACAAGCTAAACTCTCCCCGAGGATGCTCATATTATTTAGAGTGTTCTTTGCTGGTCCAGTAATAGCCAATATGTAAGCGTAAGCCAATAATGCTTGTCTGCCTTTCTTCGAGAAAAACTGAGGTAAAACAAGGAAAACAATACAACGTACCTTGTAACTGAAAGCAAGTCCTATCGTGAGGATAGATCCAAATATTGCACACATTATAGTTGCAGTAGACAATGTAAAATTAAGTTGTAAGACAAAGAACATGAAGAATATATACGTAAGTATGAACCCTCCCAGGAACCCAGCAAGACTCTTCAGAACGAAATTTTCGCAGGTCCCATTGTAACGAATACTGAAACACAATCGATATGGAAATGAATGCTTGGGAAATTTTGGAGCCAGATAACGCTTGATTTGCCGTTGAAGATCATGGCAAAAATGTCGGTACTTTTGTTTCTTCAAGAGGTGGATTTCTGCTTTTTGAGATAAGGCGAGAGCATCTTGTTTTTCTTTAATTAATTGTAATTTCCGAGATTCTAAACGACGTGCTTTGCATATTAAACGAACAAACATGATGATATGATATGCTTAATCTTTTGTAATCAGAAAAAATTGAAACTGAGACAGACTGACACCAGTCATTTATTCAGGTGATGTAAACAATTGAATATAAATTGTAATATTCTACCAATAGTCTTTTAATTGCAGTTGGCAAAAAGCAGTAATTAGGTGGTCGACTCCTAACAAAAGTAGAGGATACTTTGATTCATAGAGAGATAATCTGTACGACCTAAATAGAACGACCATACCATCCTGAACGGCAAGAAACAGAAAGGTTGAGATTACGTACTCCCACAACTGGTAGCTGGACCATATTGCTCCCAGCAAAAGTCTCAGCAGGATTCGAACTCGCGATCTGCCAAATCGCAACTTGGCTGGTAATTATAATCCTGTGAATAATATCTACAATTTTATACCTCCCCAAGTAGATAAGTGGTAGTGTTTGCAATTTATGACTTGCCGAGCCACTACATACTTATGCTTATGTAAACATAGATGCATACTCTTCATCGTAATACGGCATTTAATAATTGAGGTATTTCATTAAAAGCAAATTAAAATTACTACCAATTATCTTTCTCAACTACAGCTGGTAAAAATTGTAATGATGTGACATTCTTACACTCTACTCCAAAGCATAAGTTGTTCATAATGTTCAAAATAAACTATGTTAATACTCTGTATTGTAACATCTTTGTGTAGTGTTTTTGTGCGAATTTTGACTTGCCGAACAACTACGTATAATATTGAGCTATTTCTTAATTGATGAGAGAGAAACAGATTGAATTCACTACCAATATTTTTTCTTCATTTCAGCTTGTAAAAGTTGTAATGATGTGACATTCTTATACTTTTCGCGCTCCTCGAATAGATATTCTTTGGAAGCAGGAAAGTAATGTAAGAGGTAATTCCAAGAATCCCATTCTAATTCAATCACCTCAGTATGCCCAGTCGTAATATATGTATAATCATACAAATCCCCTTGTCCCAAACCTTGTAAAAATCCAAATGATTCTCCTTTATTCAAAATAGTCAACGCAATTTCCGGATATCCAAAATCC
The DNA here is from genome assembly GCA_027575565.1 of Diploeciton nevermanni. Taxonomy (NCBI): domain Eukaryota; kingdom Metazoa; phylum Arthropoda; class Insecta; order Coleoptera; family Staphylinidae; genus Diploeciton; species Diploeciton nevermanni. Next base: position 143,721 of record JAODIE010011824.1, read on the forward strand.
ACATCATAACAAGCAACAGATCCCTTGTGCACAAAGAACATACACTTTCTCATTTCCTTTCTGTAGACAATGACAAAATTGCAAGGGTAAATCACTTTTTTCAATCGTATACCTAGCTGTCTTAAAAAGTCTATGTGCGTATGACCGAATACTGGATGTTTTTTGAGAAGATACCCATAGAGATTATCCATAATCACCTCTTTCAGGTATCGTGCACAAACCACATTCATAATATACTCACTCTTGTAATAATTCTTCGTCCATCCATGATAAGCATTTTCGACAACTCTGTCCTTGATAATAGAAGTCCCAAATGATTTCTTGTAAAAGCGCAAGAAACTCGCTCCTTTCAAATAAATTCTTCGCAAAGCAGCAATGTCCACAATAGCTTCATAAAAACCACACGCTAAAATCGAATCGATCACAAGCCGATACATATATAGTACAATCACGTATATGATGAAACCCACGTTAGTCGGTCCGATAAATTGCGAATTACTGTTGATGTGTATGATATTAGAAAAATAGAAGTATCTAGCGAATATATTAAACTTTTCTAGTGGAGGTAGCGACCTAATATTCTTTAATTTTTCAACATCAATGTTCCGCATCAGATTTCCCATTTCACCAGTGGTTAAAGTGTCCAAAGCACAAGTTACCGTAGCAATAAATAGATAACTACTGATATACCAATAGAGGACATAGAGCCACTTTGTCATGTTTCCTGACACCATTGATATCTGCTCTTGTTTCCGCCGATACTCTGCATAGATGTAATAAACTCGCAGAAGACGATTAAGCCTTGCAACTGTAATCCAATAAGTATAATCCGCAATGGCAAATCTTCCAAGAAAGATATATGACAGCATAAAGAATACATCAATGTATATCACTGTTATGATCATTACGTATTGTTCGGTGCGATTTTCAACTTGCCGAGCAACTATTGACTTGTGCTCAAATATAGGCGCACGATGTTCATCTTTATAAGGCAACTTGTACTTGAGGTATTCCTTGACGAGATGTAACAGATCCATTGAATACTGCACTGCCAAGTAAACATGATGCATTTCTCCCACTGCAATTTGATACAATTCCAGGAAGAAACCAAGATAACACACGTAGACTAAATGAGCATAGTTGATGATTTGAAACACTGAATATTTGTTGACTGCTCTGATGTATTCTTCATAGGTCATTCTCAACTTGGGTTCAATTGGTTTGGTGCTTTCAATATAATAGACATTTCTCTTTACAAACAGCTGAAATCGTTCGTAGATTTTCGGGAAGTACGATATGATTTTATTAAAGTCCTCGGAGGAAACATAAACGAGCTCTGTGTTCACATTAGCTACAATTGATAGCTTCATTCTGGTATAATTATCAGCTGTAAAGTTCCCAAAAATGGCTCCAGCAGTCAATTCAATCATCTTGGAAGAGTCTACTGCAAGAGCATCAACTGACCCATGGTTGATAAAGTAAATATACCTATCAACATCGTTTATGGTAATGACATATCCATTCTTTGGTATTACCATCGGTCTAGCTGCGAGAAAAATATTTTTCATAAACAGAGTGGTATCGATAATATTCTCAGTAAATATGGAATAAGTGACCAGATTAGGCCCGTAAAATTTAAAGAGCATATCACGTTTTAGAGCACTAATCATATCTTGGGTGATTCTAGCCATATTCTTTGATGCTACGCGTGCCCAATGTAAATCATAAAAGTTGCACACTTCCTTCCTCAAAAACCATGAATCCTTATCTTGAGCTAGCAAACGTAGAAGACGTCTGACCCCCACTACGAAATTATACTTATCAATTAGCTTATTAATGTACGAGCTAAATGTATACGCCTTGTAAATGATCTGAATCATGGCTCCTGAGATGGCCAACAAGGAGATTGATAATGTCAGGAGGGAATCCAAATCAGCAACATTAATCATCCCAGTCATACCGGAACATTGCAAAGATGACATTACCAGAAACAGTATGTAAAAATGTGCTTCGGTTCTTCCAAACATAAACGTGGTGCAATTTGCTATTGGGACTTGGACTTCTGATTCCCACGAGTAACAATCATAGACAAATATCAATCCAGTGATGAAATTAGCAACAAACAGCATATAAGACACCACTGTTATAGTATTCAGAATGTAATATTTGCTATTGATTGTAAAATATCTCCTCAAGGCACCAATACGGTACATTTCTAGAGCATGCATAGCATTAAGGACTACCCGGTACTGGACTTTCATCGGGAAGATATCAAACGGAAATACAGCAAGAAAATCAATGAAGAATCCATGCGTCATATAGTTGGTTGCTGTTTTCAATGGATGCGATACAAGGATACCATGTGTATTATAGTACATCACATGCATCCGGATGTAAATGTCAACTACAGCGAATAAATCCAGAGCAAGCATAATTTGGTAACCTGCACTTCTGGTTGTGTACGCTCCAACGTTAAGAGCGGGAATTGTAAACACACATGCAGACGTAAATGCTACCATACACCGACAGATTTCGTAGCAGATCAGGATCCTACCTTCAGGGTAAAACGTAGTCCTCATTAGCAAGAATTTGATGAAATGAAATGGGCGTATTTTGTCAAAAGGCACATGATAGTCAAACTCATCATACGAGTTTTTTGGTGAGAAATAACGGAATCTCTTGATATTAGGTCTTCGAATTCTTGAACTAACCACCATTATCGGATCATAGAGAAGTTTCATCATTACTTCCTGGTTAGCTTCTTTTGTAATCTGCACAGTTTCTTTAAACGCGTTAAAATTCAGCATACTTTTTTCGTAGACAAAATGAAGGAACTTCTCATAGTTGAACTTCAAAATCAAACAGTCAGTGAGAGCAACAGTTGAAGTAACAGCTGGTGAATTGTAGCAGTTCTCTAAGAAGTTCATAGGTTCATAGGTTTTAGTTTGGTGGTAGGTGCCACAAATGAGTGTACGACATTCTCCTTGAATGAGTACAAACACATCCTTGTAAATGATCCCACGACTAATGATAATCGAATGCCGATAGCATGTAAATACTTCAGTAGCAACTAACAACATAGAGATAACTTCATCAGGCAAATTCTGCATTATCTGTAGTCTCTTCAAAGCATCAAAATGCGCCTTACTTTTCATGATGCTCTCAAAATATCTAGGCAGATCAAATACCCTAGAGATATTGCCCTGTGACAAACGTACATCTTTGTCATGTTGCACCACGTTAAAATAAGCATGTAGTCGTATCCACAACCAATTATTGTTTTTATACGACACCCATTTTTCCAAGGACGTTATTGTTGTAACAATCTGCCACTTTGCTAGGTAGTGCAGATAGAACGACCCACATATCATTGCCGTCACGGCAAGTTGTATAATGAGTGACAAACCATATGCAAAGATGAGCATGAAACTATTTTCTGGGGCATTAGCACTGATGGGAAAAGGCATACCAGTTCCAGTAGCATATTGTATCGTCACTGCGGATACTATACTATCAGTGATGTTGTTCAAGACAAAGATACAACTGAGAAAATAAATCAAACCCACATAAACTGTTCCTCCAAGCACAATCGTGAATAGAACGATGTTGGTCAGAAATCTGTTGTTCCAGTCAACGAAAAACTGCCACACTCGCCACAACTTGACCAGCTTAAACAATTCAAACCAGGGGAGATTTGTATCAAAGAGAAATGCTATTATATGCCAGTAATATACTGAAAGAATGTCCAAAAAGAAGCCTTTCGTTCGGAGCCTTTCATTTAAAACTGCAGAGAGCGTCCTTGCATCAGTGTCGGTATAAACTGGCGTAATGATCTGCACCACAATATCAAAAGCAAATACAGCATGAATAGCCGATAATATCAAAACAATGGTGCCGTTGTATTCAATGCAAAAACCATAGGACACAACTAATGCACATACAATCGTCAATAGGACAATTATGTACTCCCAAAGCTTTGTAATTGGAGATCCCGCTTTGAGAATCCAGGGACATGTATTTCTAATAAATACAATGTCTGTGTCTGTGTAGGTCCTCTCTCGAATTGCTAATTTATCCAGGTATTCATAGGTGTGGAGAAGATGGCCTTGTTTCCGTACACAATTCTCCAGCTCTTCCCGCAGATAAATGTTGGTTTGCTCATGTATATTCTTATAAGATGCCCTATCCGCCATCAAGTTGTGCAATTGATATTTGATCCAAATCAATCGCTTTCTGTTAATGTCCAACTGATTGAACTTGGCGTTGTGCTCGGTAAGTTTTCGTACCTTCGTTAGGACTTCCTTCAGTCTTAACTGTAGCTGCTTGTATTCAGTATGGTAGGATTTTTGAAAAACCATAAAATTGTCTCGATTTAATTCAAACACCTCGCATATGGTTTTACAACGAAAGTTGACTGATGAGTAGTGTGGTATGATTAAAGCTGCTTCTCCGACACAAGTTCCAGCAGTTAATAAGAGAATCCCAGATTCGTCGTTTTCAGCAGACAAGACTTCAATTACACCTTGAACAATATAGATTAATCCCAATTTTATTTTACCCTTTTCAAAAATATATTCGCCTTCCATGAGAATACGCCGTTCAAATTTATTAGCCAACGCTCTTAAAATATAGAACTCAGATTTTCTGAACAGCATCGAGTGCTTAAATGCAGGCCAACAGGTATCCATAGCAATTTCAATCTCAAGCGACTTTTGAGCAAAGTCAAACTGAGTTCGACGGAAACCACCTCGAAGCTTCCAATTGGCTTCGAAATAATCCGTCATCATCTTTGACTTGTCCACTGGCAGATTATACTTTGCAGAGATTTTAGTTTTGAATAGTTTCACCAGACGAGAGTAATCATAACGATGTTGTTGGTTCTCAATAAAGGATAAAATCATTAAGCTAGTGGTAGGGTAGATTACAAAAGTCCACATACAAATAGCAAACACAGATACTGCAATTTCAAATTGGTAAACATTCAGGCCCGCGATGCGTTCAGCACCTCCCCGGCCAATGACACTTGCAGCTATTAGTTGAAATGCTTTATAAATATCATGATGTGACTTGACGACATTGAAGAGATGTAAAACGTGGACAGCGAATCCACTGAAAACCATCAGAATGACTACCATTTCAATCAGGCGTGTATTGAATTCGTTATAAAGATCTCTGCGGTTATTGTACATGTGATAAAAGAATCGAGGTATTTTCAGAGTGCGTAGAGTAATTAGACCCATATAAAGTCGACGACCATCATTCGAGAGATGTTCATTTAAAAATTGCTTTCCTATGAAGATCAGCTCGAAGGGAACAACTGATGCAATTTCCATTACCATCACTGGCGCTGGACGACGAATTGGATTCGGGTACGGATAACGGAATTTGAAGAAAAATTTTTGACGGAAAGTCAGAATAATGTCAACGATGTACATTATGTTGAATATAAATTGGACATCTGTAAAGAATAAGAAGAGGTGGTTCAATTTGACCCGGTGGATTTCAGGTATTTAAAGACATACTTATGAAAAAATTGTGAAAAGTTGCAAATAATTTCATTTGGAATGGATTAATATAATATATTATCAATGCTTCAGCTACAATTCCAAACAAAATGAAACGGTACCATACTGGATCAGTATGAAGCAACCACCATCTTTGAATAATATTTGGAAAGTAGACTTCTTCCATATAATTGAAAGAGAAGTCATAATTACGCCTCTTCTTAACCATGTTCACAGACCACCAGAAATTGTGCTCAAGTTATATTGAATTGATTTGAAATGCTTATTGACTAATCATTCAAAATTATGTCCCATACTTCAATAAATCATAGTCTACCACAGAAAATATATTGTGTGCGAAAAAACAAGGAATAAATAGTTTCGTTGGCAACCATCTTAAAATAATTCCTATTATTGCTCACCAGGGATCTTAGTTGTGCCTTTTTAGTTTAGTCGAAGCAACTGCGTAAAATTGTAACTACTCAGTTAATTAAAGTCAGTAATGCAACAAACAACCAAATTATCGGACAATTTGGGGAAGATACAAGGAATGAAAATGGTGAAAGATTGATAAGCCTGTGTGAAACAAATAACCTTAGAGTGACAAATGGCTTTTTTGAACATAAAGACATACACAAATATAC
>JAODIE010011935.1:0-149667 GCA_027575565.1 Diploeciton nevermanni
CACAAACGGGCCGCGTTATCATTGTGTAATGGCAATACATATATTTGAAGCAATTTTCGATAGTTATGTCCTACTATAAGTCCGGGTGGACGTTAGCAACAGCCGTCTTAAATAAAATGTATAATAAATACGAAAATACAGTACTAATCGAAGAACACATAGGCGAACCAGCAAAAATATGTATTTCATGAAATGAATGAAGCTGTCCATAATAATATTACGACATGTAATATTTTCTATATTCATATTGTGGGACAAGTATTTAGACATTAAGGTGGGTCGCGACAGCATGGGTTGTTAAACATTAAGAAAGCTTTCGGCATGAAAACTGCAGTGGCTGATAGGATACTCGTTTTTTTTTTATCTAAACTATAATGCGATCACTTTCTAACTGTCTTTGAAATCCCTGAAGGATGCTTCAGGGATTTCAGAACAATTGGTTTCTTTCCACATAAGATCTGAAGTTACCGGAGACATCGAATCCTCGCATTTTCAATTGATTTACTAGCACATTTTATTACATTAAATATATAAATAAGTATATTCTGAACTATCCAGAGTGAAATTTTTAATCATACATCACTTGCCGATTGTATAATACTCCGCGCCACCATACGTTCGTTCAAAAATATCCGCCATCTGCACTATCGTTTCACTCGCCGCAAATCACTGCCAACTGCACTTTTCATCTGCCCAGCATCACGTGCCTTGTGCTTCCAATGAGTTGGTGTAGCAGTGATTGAGACTCGCAGTGAACGTGTTTTGATATTTATACAAGCAATAAATATATAAATATGTACATAATGTGATTACAATTATGCTTCAAATTAGATGGAGGATTGGACAATTCTAATAAAAATAACAACACTAGCATAAGAAGCAATTGTTTAGATCGAGTGTAAATAACTTAAATTGGTGTCGTGAGACATGCGTCATCGTTCAAAACTTATGTAGTTATAGATATCAGTTTATATCTGTGCACAAATTAATTAATGAATAAAATATATTACATTCCCCTTTTAAAGGCTCTTTGTGCAAAGAGTACGATCAAATGCTGGGAAAATCAGCAAAACGCCACTCAAGTTTCAAACGCTTTCCGATTGTTAGTTTTGTTGCTTTTTGTGTAAGTGGGTTGAATATTAACTATTTTGATGCACAGTACATTACAAATTGTTCTCAACGATCAACCAAACCTTTCTGAATCATCCAAACGATTAAATAATCTGTTATAACTTTTGTATGTGCCTGTGTTAATTTTCTTCGTTTTATCTTTCGGTTTTTTTTTCTTTTTGCATTAACGGGGCGCAGGAGGTGCGTTGCCTAACGACATTCCCACACTTTCACCGATTGATCCACGCTGCCAGAGATCACGTATGGGTGAGATTTGTGGAAATCTATAGAAAAATAATAGCGTTTACAAAGGAATCTTGAAGGTGCTAAAGACTGCTTACCAAGAGACGTGCAAAAGTGTTTGTGAGCCTCCAGTGTTTTCATACAGCGTTTGTGGGTAAGGTCCCAGACGCGCAATGTCTTGTCATCCCCTGCAGAGACAAGGAACTTACCGCCCGGATGGAATACACAACCGCGCACCCAATTGTCATGACCAGTGAGTGTGATTAAGCAAACTCCGGCAATCACATCCCATATTCTACAAAACAATCATTACATCAACAATATCCTCAATGTGTGAGACATATTCTGCCTAAGTTTGTAATATCCAGCTTCCATAGAATGTAGAAAATTACAAGATAGACTTACCTGATATTTCTATCTCTAGAACCAGATGCCAGGAACGGTCCAAGATGTTCTCCTTTGCGATTATCTGCACCAGCACCATCATTGATCGCTGAGCTAGCTACAGCCGGTGCCCATGCAACACACTCTACCACGTGATCATGCCCACGAAGCTCCTGTCTACACTCCTTGTTCGCTACCATCCAAACACGGACAGTGTGATCATTAGAGCAACTGGCAAGCATAGTACCATCAGACGATGCACGCACCATACGCACCTGCTCACAGAAACACATTTTTTTAAACAATTCCCTCTTGAATATCAGATAATTAGACATACCCAATCACGATGACCACTAAATGTTTTCACGCAGTAACCATTAGCGACCTCCCACATTTTGATGGTGCGGTCGCGGCTTGCAGAGACAACAAAATCACCCGCTGGTAAGAATGCTACGCTGGAAACGTTGTGCTCATGCCCGACCATCGTCTTCATACAGTCAAAGGTATTAAAATCCCACAGTTTCACGGACATGTCAGCGCTGCAGGATGCAAGCACCTTGCCACCGGCATCAAAGGCGATGTCTTGTATTGAATCGGTATGTCCTTTCAACGTGCGCTCATACTCGCCAGCTTCAAAATCCCACACCTTGATGGTGGCGTCCTCGCTTGCGGATACCATTAGATTAAAAACCGTATGGAAGATTACACGTGTTACTGGAGCTCTGTGACCTGTATATCATTCATATGACTCTAGTATATTTGAAGCATCAAACAGCAATGAAATTTGTGTAAGGATGTAAGCAGTACCACACAAAAAATATGGTTTGTGCTTATCCTACATTGTTTTAGAAAGGTAACCACACTGTTAACACACTGAAAGACGTGCTGAACAGCTCAAGTCCTTTCATACCACAATAATAGCAACAGGATTAGTTCTGGAAACAAATAAAAGGAGTATGGAGTTGTCATCATTCGAATGTCTCTTGTCCCTTTTACGGCTTTTGAAATATTAACATGCATGACTTTGATTGCGTTTTAAGCTAAAAATTATTATAATCAATAACAACTATTAGTTAGCATTGATTAATAGTTTACACATAAATTTTTAAGATGATGACATTCACAGATTTCTGTACATATACAATTCAAGATGGTCTTTTTTTTAACACAGGAATGGATAGAAGGGATTTGAGTGATATGCAGGTTTGGAATTTTATACACTTCTGCATCACCCTAGTTGCAACTATTATGCTTACCAGCAAGACTATGTTTTTCAGGAGGGCGTGGAATCCAGTCGCTAGGATTCCGTTTCCCGCGAGTAGGCGCCCCATCGATAAACTCCTTCTCGGCTTCACTGAGTTTCGACTCCAAATCCATCACCTTCTTCTGGAGCCGCAAGACAGACGTCCACTTCTTCTCCAGCAGGCCTGCAAACTTCCGCTCGACGTCACCGGGCATATCAGCCTCCTTCTTGAACGCCTCCAAAGCGTCCATGTATCCATTTGTACTCAAATAATCAGCGATTGCTTTATTGCTGCAAGGAGAAAACAACCATGGAATGCGAGACTATAAACATTGTAATTTCGATAAAATTCGAACAATGAAAGATCACTGCAATTACTGCCACAATTTATGCCACTTGTAAACAAAGCGTCGAGTTAAGTTTCCGAATAGCAAAACATAAATGCGATATGAGGCGATGACCAAGGACACGTTTAATGTCCGTTGACATTAAAAGCCGAATTCTAAACGTCTAAGCACAATATGAATTGTGAAATTATATTGATAATGCGTACGAAACTCGACAAGTTCGTAATGGCCTTTCGTTAATATGTAATATGAGAAGTTCACGTTAGTGCGAAGTCAGTTTATAGAAAAACCTAGTACAAGCGTTAAATTACATTACTTACAGCTCCCAGAAAGACTTGAACAAAGCTAATTTGCATTTAACGCATATATTTTTCGCTCCAAACACGTGTATCGACACATGATGGTGAATCATGCAAACTACATAAGAACTACAAAATTAAATGGAAGGCATGTCTATATCGCGTCAATCCAATTGCATATATGGATGTTGATTTCAACGTAAAGTAATATTAGTATACTTACAGCTCTTCTCGCTGTCGTTGAGATAGCACCATTTTCATGATCAGGTTCTGGGCACCTGCTGCCAGTAGTAAATTCTTTGACACCAGCCAAGTACAATGCCAATTTTTCACAGGACTGGAAATTAAAATTGCATCACCTACAACAAATGAAGAATTTCAGCAAGCTGAACACCAAGCCGACACCATCATAGCAAGACAGAAATTACAAATAGAAAATCAATACAATCAATGATTCACACGCAAAACGTTGCCCGCCAACCAACCGTCGAGTCCGTTTTGCATCGAGCGTGCGCAGGTAATGACTGAATGGAAAAGTATGAAGCCTCCACTACGAGTCATGCAAATTCACCAGCATTTTGGATATTCTCAAGAAGAGGGTGAATTGGGTGAAATAATCAATAGAAGCACGGCGCGGGCGGCCATTTTGCGTTTCGCCTACGTGCGCCACCGTCAGGCTCGGACGCCAGGCGAGCGCGTGAGAATGTCTCGTTATTTGCAATGTTCCTAGAGATTAATGGTTCACTTACACTACGCACGGGAGGGCGTATTATCCCAGAGTATCCACCGCCGTTAGAAGGCTGGAAAACGCACGTTGGACGTCTACACACCCGGATTGATGCACGCACAGCCACTGAATTTGCAAAAACTGACGGCAATCAAACCGCCGTGGAACATAGGATATGCAAGGATCTGCTGCGGTGCGATAGTTGCGACGACTGCGACCACCACGACTGCGGCACAACTGACATTTACGGCTACCAAGCAGCGATGAATTCAAATTATTACTAGAACCGTTAGGGGACGCTGGCTGTTTATTATAACAAATGGTTCACTTGTTTTGTTATTTATAAAAATAAATTAATACAATACAATACAAATCAACAATGACATGTTTAAATCAACCGCAATAATAAATTAAATATTTTAAGATACTTGTTAATTTGTTTGTTTGAAATTTGTATCTTACTTAAACTTTTGTCGCTAGAGTGCAGTATTAATTTATCTGCATTCGTAGCAATGGCAATTAGTGATGAAATACCCAGAATTATTTGCAAAGTATGATAAATATACAAAAATGATATTTTGTACTTCTTTAAGTTTGTTGGGTCTTTTGTGTTCATTGCATGCTTGCGCCTCCTGAGTGTTTTGATTGTGAATACAATGTCAAAATAAATTTGACATCTTTCTGGTCAAGTTACCTGTGACGCCACTTAGCTCGTACGCTGTGCCGCCATCGACAGGCTGCAATCGCGCTCTCGACTCGCTGTTATATTAATCGCAGTGGGAAAGGTAGATAACCAAAGTGGATCTGTTAACAAGTGTAATCAGTATAGGGCAGTACAGAGGGATCGCAAGGCCGTTATTCTATTCAATTAATTGTTCATTTTTTCATATCGAACCTGTACGTTAAACAACCGGTGGATTCGTGAACGGCGCCGTTGTTTGTGAGGTACAAGGTAAGGTTTGTGAGGTATCTACACGAAAAGGACGCAATCGTTTGTGATTGTTCTACCTTAAACATAATTGATGCGTACCTTCGATAGAACATCGTGATGTCTGTACATTACAAATTCAAAAGCACGCTCGAGTATGATACTGTTAAATTCGACGGCCTGCATATTTCCGTGAAGGACCTGAAGCACGCTATAATACAACAGAAACGAATTGGGAGGAATACTGATTATGACCTGCAAGTGACCAATGCACAAACCAAAGAGAGTATGTATCATTTCAACATCATAAGGCTTAGCTATCTTCAATTCTGTATCTTATATACATTTACTTTCCTACTCAGTTTATGAGAATGAGCAGGCCCTTATTCCGAAGAACACATCACTGCTGATTGCTAGGATTCCATTAGCAGTCCCAAACAAGTCGAAAACATGGGAAGGATATGGTCATGACACAGTGCAGGTAACTCGGCATGATGATGGTGGACCTATTGCCAAGGCAGTGGATTTAGCCAGCTTGGATGCTTCTGAGAATGATAAGATCATGGCTATGATGAGCCAAAGTACCCAAGATTATGATCCTAGCAAGTAAGATTTTTTCAGTGTTTTTATTCATCATCAAAGTAACAATTATACATAAACAATTATTTAAAATGGGGGGTGACTACAGTTTATTATAATTTATGGTTATTGACATTATAGTAGTGTTACATCTTCAATAACCATGATTAATTTGCTAATGGAGCTTGTGTTTTTTGTTTGCAAAACACAAAGGTTTACTACCAAGTAAGTGTTCTGAGATATTGCAAAGTTATAATTGCTCTAATTCATATGGATTGTAAGATTACAACTTTTTTTTTTTAAAGTTTCACTCTTTTAGTTTGGATCTAGTTGATTTTCATTATACTTAAAATGCATGTATAGTAGAGTAGTTGTTTTTATTTCTAATTAAGTAACCTACATGAGTAGATTCGTAATATCTTCGCCTGAGGGAATGTCAAAATTGATTGACAATTGGCTTTTCAGTTACGTAAAAATACGGGGTGCGAATCAGGTCGGACAAGTTCCTCATAACTATCGCTGTTATAAATGTCACCAGCCTGGCCATTGGATTAAAGACTGTCCATTATCTCAGTGTGGCGTAAGTTTCTCGGTTTGGATAGCCTAAAGGCACGTGCAATGTGTATCTATACTTTTCGACAGGATTCGATTGACATAAAGAAATCGACGGGAATTCCACGTTCGTTTATGGTTGAAGTTGAAGGACCAGAAGTCCAAGGTGCCATGATGACCCCTTACGGTTCCTTCGCAGTTCCAGCATTGGATCATCAAATATATACTCAAAAGAATCAACCTGCGCCGGCTCCACCGCCAATCCAAAAGCCGGACATCCCCGAGGACCTACTGTGCTCGATCTGCAGTGATTTGTTGACTGATGCGGTCATGATTCCATGCTGTGGTAATAGTTTCTGTGACGAGTGCATCAGAAGTTGCTTATTGGACAGTGAAGATCATGAGTGTCCCGACTGTCACGATAGGGACATCTCTCCGGGCACGTTGATTCCTAATCGTTTCTTGAGAAACAGCGTTATTAACTTTAAGAGCACTACGGGTTATATTAAAAGACAAATTTATCGACCTGCATTGTTGGCAATGAATGCTGCCAATGCTAATAAGAAAAGTTCGACCAAGAACAAGCCTGAGGAGAGCATCGAGACCAAACCAGCACCTAATCTCGTTGAAGCCGCCAAGCCACCAGCAAAGAAAGAGTCCAATATTGCAGCAAACACCGAGGCACCAGGTCCTTCAGAGAGACTCATTATCAGTGAGGCTGATTCTACTGAGCCAACAAAAAATAATGACATTAAAGACATTAAAGATGAACTTACAGATATCCCGACTGACGAACATCCGCCTGGCGTCTCCCCTGCCCGTGAAACTAAACCAGCGGCGGCAGTGCCGACCGTGAATGAACCCGATCCTCCTCCCACAAATCGAAATCCAGTGCCCGAAGAGCGATCTGGTACACCTACGGTAGATGAGCCTGGCGTCTCTCCTAGTATTCCCCCTCCTATTCGCAACGGTGAGGTTCCAGGGCATCCAAATCCACCTCCTATTGAGGTACCCCAGCATCCAATTCCTGCTATGCACTCCGGGTCCATCCCATACGATAACCTTCCGCCCATGCACTATACTGCACCGCCGCAGTCGCTCTACCCACCGGTCAACTACAGAATGCCGCCGCCTGGGCACCATGTTTATAACATGTATAATATGCCCCCGCGGCCAGGTATGTTTGATCAGCCCCATCCTGGGCAACAAATGATGATGCCGCAGCAGAATTTCTTTAATAATGGACCGCCTAACTTCCCACCACCTGTGGACATTAGGCCAGCGTATGTGTTAATATTTGAAGTTTGTGGCTTGCTTGCAACTTCGGTTTGTTTTTAGAATCATTGATGATCCATTAGAGGCATTTAATCGTATGCTACGTGAGAAAGATGAGCGTGAAAGACGGGCTAAAGCAAATAGGCGAGGTCGAAGCTACAGTCGTAGCTCTTCTAGGAGTTTCAGCCGTTCTCCATATGCGCGTAGGCGTCCGTCTTTCTCGCCTCGTAGGCGAAGCCGAAGTCGCACTCATTCATTTAGTATGAGCAGGTAGTATACTTAGTTATATCAAATACTTATAGCTTATTCTTGGATGCAAATTTATTTCGTTGGTGCTGCAGATCTCGCTCACGTTCATACTCACCCAATCGTGGAAATGCCTATCGTGAATATTCTCCCAGTCGCCGGGTACAAGGCAGATACCGTCCTTCGCAACATCAATCACCGACTAGGTGCGTACTACAATTATATCAATATATTTATTTATTGTTGGTAGATTACTGCAAAATTCTATTTTTTATTTTACAACTAGTTTCACTCTCCCTTGGGGCTCATTTCACTTAATTTTCACTTGAAAATGTTCTCGAGGGCAGCGAGTGAGACTAGATGTGAAATAAAAATATAAGTTTGCAGTGATCTATCAACAATAAGTAAAATTTTAAATTAACATGGATCTGCACACTTTTACAAATCTATTTAAATCAATTGTAATGAATGTCAATCGACATATCTAGGTACCGATATAGAGATGGGCCACCGAGGGAAAGAGAATGGGATCGCGGCCGCGAGCGGGAACGATTTGAACCTAGAGAAGTGGATAGAATGTTTGAGAGACCCAACCGAAGAGAGCGGTCTAATGAATGGGATCGTGGTCGTAATTTTGGACCACGTGGAAATGATGCCTTGGGCCACGAGTCATCCATGCGAGAAATGCTTCCTCATGGCCACGCATCTGGCCCACAACATGTTTCTACGCAGCATGTTCATGTACATGTTTTAGGGTCACAGAATGCTCTCGGAATGAATCCTGGACTTGAGCGTATACCTGATCGCTATCATGGTAATGAAAGCTATGACCGTCACCATGATCGTGGCGGACAATGGAATCAAGGTCCGCCCAATGATTTCTACTATAGGAATGAAGGTCCTCCCCATCAACCGCATTCATTCGAAATGCAATCCCCGCACTACGATCAACGTCCTCCGAGCAGGTCTCACAGGTATTTTCATACGGGATCGTGTAATCCTGATGTTATGTTGTACATTTACTGCCATCATGTCTGCCCATGCTGAATCATTAAAACGTTTTTGGTTTCCCGTCCTTTAAATTGATTGCTTCATTGTTAATTATGTGACATGTTCGTTGATATATCAACGAACATATTGTGTTTGACATAATTGGATTTTTTAATTGTTGGAATCTTTCTCCGTTCTAGATTTTCCCCTTATTATGGTGGATCTATCAACCAAGGTAACCCAACTGTGGGCAACGTCATACCGGAAACTGGTATCAGCCATAGTCAATCGGATGAACCAACTAAACAACAGTCTTTTAATGATGTATTACCACCAGGTACCGACCAACCACTGCCGCCGGGTGAAGATCCCTTTCCTCGATTCGCCGATATGTCTGGATCAGGTGATGCACGAGACCAAAACGAACACTATGGTTTTCGAGATGAATGGGCCGACGATAAGGGGCGGGAATGGCGTGATGGCCACACGCAGCATGAAAGGGATCGTCGGGGGTATAGCCGGGATCGCGGTTCTTATCGTGGTAGGTCTCGTGAATGTGATCGTGATAAAGGCAAGAACAGGGACTTGGCTAAAGAAAAGGAGAAGCACAGAGAACGGCGACATAGTCGGTCTTCTAGTAGGCAGCCTTCTAAATCCCAAAAGAGGAAGTCTAGAAACAACAGTCCTAAGCGCGATGAGAAGAAAAAGGAACGGGAGAAGGAGAAGGACAAGTGCTCCCACTCAGAAGACGATAAGTGTAAGAAATGCAAGGATAAGAAAAAGAAGCGAGAAAAGAAAGACAGTGATAAAAAGAAGAAGAAAGACAAAAGGGAGAAGAAAGAACACAAGAAAGATGAGAAGTTTAAGGATAATAAGGAAAGTGAACCCCGTACTGATAGAAATAGCCAATCGGAGAAGGTGTCTGAGGAACTAACGGTAGAAGCACCTATTCCTTCTGCTACTCAAGATACACCATCTGGTAATACTAAGAATGTGCCAAAAATAGAAACAAGCGTCCTCGAGCAAAGTGTCTCAACTGAAAAGGGCACTTCAAGTGAGATTTGTCAAGAGCAACCGAATGCATTGGCCGAAACGGAGTCTACTCAGGCCGCATTGCCAGATCTTATTATTCCATCGGAAGATGCCATAGTGAGGGCATCAGTATCTCCGGTTGATATAAATCCGTGCAAGGAACCTAGCCCAGAACCACAGACTAAACTAAATAAACCAGATGACGATGTGTTGGAATTGTATACTGGCGAACTGAAATCAGAATTGGGTCTTGCTCCTTTGCCAGAACCATCCAAATGGGAAGTTGAAGACGAGCAGTCGCAAGCAAGCGCAGGTGAGTGTGAAGGCAAGATTGACAAGTCGAAGGTGACCCAGGATGTACTAAAAAGAGCAGAAAATGCAATCTTTGCGAAAGCTATCAACGCCATCCGTCCAATTGAGATCAAGAAAATCAGTGTGGACCGAGCTAAGCTCTATTCTGGCGAGAAAGAGAGGGAGGAAGGTGAACTTCCGGACGAAGATAATCCAGAAGAACAAGATAACGAACAAGAAGCAGGATTGGATACCAATCCAATGCTTGCTCCCACGAGATTGTCAGTCAAAGAACGTCTCGGGCATAAGGTGGATGATTCGGACAGAATTGTTCGAGTTGATAAAAAAACTCGTTCACGCACTAGGAGTCCTACGGGAAAACGCTTAGGTAGTAAGGATAGACGTGTTATCGAGATGGACAATCGGAATGGGCGTCGTACGCAGTACGACAGAAACCGAGATAATAGAGATCGCGATCGGCGTGACAGACCGTACCGTGAAAAAGACAGGGACCGAGATCGTCGGGATGAACGCAGCAACAGAGGCGAAATGAGGCGATCGAGTCGAGACAGAGATTCGGACCGGCGGAGAGACGATAAACCAAATATTGGCAACAAGGAACGGTTTAGGCATAGATTGGGTGATCGCGAGGAGCCTAGAGGATGGTCATCTGGTGCTGGTAATTTGAAACTTGACAAACGAAAGCGTAGTCGTAGTCGATCTCATTCAAGGGACAAAAGGGATGATCGACGGAAGAAAGAAAAGCAGCAAAAAAGAGACAAAGAAGATCATCGGCAGCAAGAGAAGCACCACGAGAAGGATATTGGCAAAGAGAGGGACCATCGGAAGCCTTCGGACGAGAATGTTGAAAGAGACAAACCATCTGCATCGTCTGCTAAATCACGCGAGGATGTACCTCTCGTTCTCGAACAAGCCAAAGTCCCAACTGCAATTACCACTCCACCGGCAGCCCAGGTTTCTGAGAAAAACTTTGTTTCCGATAACCGTGGTGAGGTTGATTACGAGCGCCAATCCGTGGCAAAGCCCATTCCACCACCAGAAACTGCCAAAAAGAAACGCAGTGAATCTTCGTCTAGCTCATCTGATTCTAGTAGCGATGAAGACCGCAAGCGCAAGAAACATAAGAAACGTAGTAAGAAAAAGAAACGGCGGGAATCTACCTCCTCGAGCTCGAGTGACAGCAGCTCGAGCGATGATGAAAAGGAAAAGTGCAAGCGTCGTAAACACAAGAAGAAGTCAAAGAAAAAGAAGAAGAGTAAGCATAAGTCATAGATAATTTCACGCAGTGTGTGGGGTATCTAAAGTGATATTTTGTTTATGCCATCAGACGTTGTTTCAATTTTCGTGAAAATATTTTCTGGGTATCTCAGGTATGAGAGGGATTGTCTGCTATTTGAGAATATTTGTGACTTCAATCATTTGATAGATTAATTTGTACATTTATCATTATATTTTACTTTTTCCAGAAATTTTCGGTTGGAAAGGTGAGAATAGTCTGAAACAAATTATATATAATCCTACTCCCCCATACAATTATAATACTTCCATCAATTAATTACTGCAGAGTATGTAATTCAATTAATTACTAAATAAACCCAAATAATTTGAATAAGGTATTTTATTGCCATTTTGGTCCGACGTCTCCTCCTGTAAAACATTATTTTCAAATCTGACTGTTCTGGAATCTTTAACGGTGCCTGTTTTTATCTAGTTTGTCGCTTATTTGTTCTCCCTGTGCATTATGATAATGTGTTGTTAAATCTCAATACTTACGTACACATCTTTCTCATTTCAGGGGCATTATACTACCAGTGGGTTAAATGGATAGTAGCTTTAAGGTCTTTAAAGTTATCTTATCTTCACTAATATGTACCGCATCAGAAAATGTTTGTACATAGTGCAGAAACTGAAATGCTACCGTAAATTTCTTCTTTCGTTCACTGTAATTAACATTCTCCATCAATAATTTCGGTAAACTTAGCATATAGAGAGACAATAATATTTTTACAGATCTGTATAGCAAGTGTCTATTAAAAATATTAAATTTGTTGTGAAACCTAGTTTCTTGTTCCTATATGATAGTATTTTAAATAAATTCACGTGGTGCGTCTAAAGAAAGTGTAGAAGTAAAACATACATTGTGTCTTTTAACAAGTCATTTATGCATAAATAAACCGCTCCATTATAAACTGATTGTACCACAAGGCGAATGTCACATTCGGAAAAATTGTGAAATGTTTCATAATGAATGACGGTAAATCTGGGATCTAGATAGAACTGTAATATTTCTACCGATCAGTTTTGAGTGTACTATATTAGGCAATCGCCATCTTTTTTATTTTATCAACTAAGACAAAATTAGACGTAAAATAAAGAAGTTTGCGGTACCCTATCGTTAATTTACTAATAATATTACATTCAGTTTAACATTCATAGTGCGGTCGAAGAAAGTGCAAAAATAATGAATATATATTGGCGCCATCTATTTTCATTTATCAGGCGGATTAGTGGGAGTGGATAATGCCGGTATAAGCAAAGCTGGTGTTTAGTGTTTATCGTCTTTCTATCATGACTTTATGTAATTTCATTTATGCGCTGTAAAAGCTGATTATCCTGTATGACCACTGTTTAATGTGCTGTCGTTGGTTTGGTGTCTCTTCTTTGTCACTAACCCAGCAATTTCCTAAAAATCTTTAATATCATCAGTTTCCAAGTGAATATTGTGCAAAATGGCTTTCAACAAACTTTACCTCGGCTTATATGTAAGTTTCGTAATGTTTACAATAGTAATCAGTGTAACTGAGCAGGATGAAGGTGTCAAATATGCTAACAGATGTGAAGGTATAGTAGAAAACACAAGATTTGTTTTATAGTTATAAAGTTTTATAGAATTTAATTTACAGTTTGTAAGATATTAGCAATTGAGCTACAAGATAGACTTGAAGAGACTGGCAAAACACATGATGTGATTGAAACTGGTTATGCGGTGGACGATGTCAAACCAAAGAAGAAAACTGAGTATCAAAAGTCTGAGTTGAGACTGGTGGAATCATTAGAAGGCGTTTGTGATCGTATTCTACAGTACAACATCCACAAAGAACGTGAAGATAGCACAAGGTTTGCCAAAGGAATGAGTCAGACTTTCCAGACTCTCCATGGCTTGGTTGATAAAGGAGTCAAAGTGGAATTGGGCATTCCATATGAATTGTGGGATAAACCCAGTGTGGAGATTACTAACATGAAGAACCAGGTATTTTTCTTACTTGAAATTTAGTAGGGGTTGTATTTTAATACATGTTTATTATTTACAGTGTGAAACATTGTTGGAACAAAATGAAGCTGATATTGAAGACTGGTATTTTAAACACCAAGGAAAACAATCCCTGAAACAGTATCTGTGTGCAGACAGGGCACTTAAAGGCCAAGATGTCAGTTGTTTAAATGAAAAGTTGAAAGGTGAAACGGGAAAGCGTAAACCGGCAAAACAGGAACTCTAAATTTAATACTCAAAATGTAATTAGAATTTGATTTATTAAATTCCTAAAACATGCTGTCCAAGAAAGTAAACAAGTATCAATACACAAGGCACTCCATAATATTATGTCATTGTCTCAATAAAGTTTTACATCATCTTTTTCATAAATATATTAATTAAAGAATTTCATGATTTATCTGAATACATGTTTACTCAGAATGAAGACTACATGTGTTTTAATATTTCATTAAAATATCAATATAAAATAAACAAACTACAAATGTGTATACATTATGATTTATATTGCATCTTCTTTCTTTGGAGTTTTGAACTCATGTATTGGTGGTGCTTTTCCTCGCAAAGCTCTCATTCTCTTCATTTCATCCAGAAAATCTTGATGTTCATCTCTATATAAACCGTATAAGCGGAGATTCATCATCAGACGACCTACCTCTGGATATCTTGGGTAATATGCATGAATATCCTTGCGTTGATTTAACGGTTCTGCAGAGAATAACTTCACAACTTTCATTGATTTGGAATTTGTTGGACGTGAGACCTCGCCGAATATTCTTTTGCTCAAATGGTCCATTCGTCGAGCATATTCTGTTGTTTGTTGAGTTAGTTTAGCGTACTGAGCGAATTTACTCATAACTAGAAAATTCTCCTTCGAATTTACAATATTTCACTACTTCCAATTACCGTATTCTACGAAAACTTGACGGTTTTGCGATCACTTTACAAGGTTAGGTTGTTCATACGAAATCAGCAAAAGAAGAAAATTTTTGAATTGTCGAATTTACATCTAGATGTCACTATCCATACAATATTGAATTATTTATTTCAAATTAAGTTGATAATTAGAAAATTATTAATATTATAATTATTGTAGACATTAAATAAATCTTTTCTGAATTTATGTAGTGTGTATCTACAAATAGACAAACAAATCTCATCAAAATGAACTTGATGCCAATTTCGAAACAGATGAAAACTAAAATTAAATATTTGTGGAACCTTATAAGTAATTATGAAATGAAGCTAAATAAATAAGGATTAGGCTACTTTTAGATACTAATTTAGAATATCCAAGAAATACGTTGAAATAGTAAGTAGCTTCGGTACTAATTGAGATTTATTAAAATAACTATAAAATAACTCCAGACACTTTAATTCACCTATATACAAACATAAAAAATGTAGTTTTATAAAATAGATTGTTATTCTTAAATTATATTTTATATCCCCTCAGCTTTTCAAGCTTTTTTCTCTCCCAATGTTGACGGGTAGTTTTCCTGGCCTAACTTGAAAGTAATATATATTGTAGATAAACCTGACTCCTGTTTGTGTTTGTTTTTAATTTTAAGTGATGTTGCATGTTGCCTCCAACACATGGTGTGTGTGCGCGCAACTTCTTTTCGTCCTGCCTGCTCAGAGGAGGCGGCGGTGAGAGCGAAGTTAAATACGAGGAGTCCGGGCACACAAACCTAAAAGCGCGCATGTAAGCGGTGTGAATGAGAAATAAGAAATTAGGGGATGTGAAAAGACAAGAATGGAGCTGGAGAAACGAAGGCACCCTCTTTTGCAACCCACTCGCGTTTTCTTTCTTGATTTGCTTTTGCGTGATAGCTTGCAAAACTTTTCTTGTGCTAAAAAAACATCGTTGCAAATTTTTGAAATCATCTAATTTTAAGATATTGATTTAAGAGAGGTTCTATAAGATCAAAGATTTTCTTGTAATTTATGCGAGAGTTGAAATTTGAAAAGTATTCATTATATTTGAGTTTTGTGGCTGAGATAAAGTAGCACCAGGAAATATCCTTTTAAATTGATGCCTGTTAATCTTCTTGAGTTTTTAATTTTGAAATAGAATTTATCAAAACGGTGTTTTTATATCTGCTACGTAAATTATAAAAAAGGTAGCAAAAAATACTTCAAAATCGAGTTTCTGTTAATGCATTATTTATTAGGTAAACAGTAGATTTTTTGCTTTAAAATATATTTATAAGCAATTAATTGTTTATAATGTGGATTTCAGTGGTCAGTGGCAGATTTTTTTGAAGACGTACAAGGCGATGTACGCATTTTTAGTCAATCTTTTTACAACTTTCCTGATTCCAAAAACATATATCACTTTTGAAAGGCGTTGTTTTTTCCAAACTAAATTTAGCTTACACTGATCACACTTGATCACTCCTAATCAAACCAAGTTTGATATTCGGTGAGTGCATGAGAGGAGAGATATGTGGTGTCTGGATTAAGAATAAAGTAAAGAAATTTATCGTGAGAGTGATGTGTCACCGGGAAGAAGGTGGTGTTGTGTTAGGTTAGGTTGCGATCGTTACACATTCATGGTTCTTTATAGATAAGTGTGATTTGTTATAACTTAAACCTAGTTTGTAGAAAGCAGCTTTGCTCAAACCACATAGACCGCCTTGACATGATACTATATTTGATCCACATTGTATTTGAGGAAAGGCTTTAGAATCAGGTTACGCCTAGGGTCCATTGGTTAATAAATCCTTCCTAAATCAAAATACCTTAATATTTAGCAATATTACTCAGCTCTATTATGCAATTTTATCCTATAGAACAATCAAACCTACGGAATGTCATGTAAATAATCTTACTCACTTAAAATAGTGATTTGATTGAAACTTTTTTGGTATTAATTTTCAGACATTAAAAATTAATTTAGGTGAATAATGGACTTGTAAACAAATTAGTTTGAACTAGAAATGTTGCCGGGGGTTGGGCAGCTGGCTCGTTGGTCTAGGGGTATGATTCTCGCTTCGGGTGCGAGAGGTCCCGGGTTCAAATCCCGGACGAGCCCTTGATTCGTGCTTTTTCTTGGCAATTATCTTTGAACGTGGATATCATGATTAAATATATAATAAACGACGCATTATTGGGGTTGTTTTTCTATGTCATGTAAATTTGATGAACGTTTTAAATAAGCGAAAATGTGGGAGCCACGCAAATTTGCAAGATTGATATGCTTCCAAGATGCGCGCCCGCTTCCTGAAAGACAATCGTCGCACGATGTTTTGTGTTCTCCTTTTTAATTTGCTTCTTCGAAACGTAATAAATACCGCGCCCGCACACTCGTATGTACATGAGTTGTTTGCCAGCAGGAGGCGCTCGGGGGTGGCAAGCGGCGCGGCCTCGGATCGATACGCGAGACTTAATGAGCGGAGATAGCCCACCCGCGAAACGAAAGAAACCCCCAGATATATCTATGTACGTGTGCATGCAAAGAAACGCGAAAGAAACGGCGCGGGTGTGTGCGCTAAAGGGGCGGCGGGCAGACCGGCGAGGACGTCGACGTCGACGGCTTGATGAGCTATGCATTACGATTACGCTCACCGCCGCTCTCGCTCGCACGCTTCTTTCGCGCTCTATCTCGCGCGCGGCCGAGCGCATGCCGCCGTCCCCGCGTTGCGCCGCCACCCGCGCGCACCGGGGAATTAAAATTGTGTGCGCTCTGAGCGCCGCGTGTATATGTGCGCATGTGGCGCTCATTTCCTTATTTTGCGCCTCGCACTTCGTTCGTTAGCGTACGTAGTTAGCTTGCATCTGCGTGAGCGGCTATGGTCGGTGTATGGGTGAACGCGGGAGCGGGTGACGGCAGGCGAGGTTTAGTCTTAGCGGGCGGGCGAGGGCGAAGGAGCTTTTAAATTTCTTTCGGCGGCCCACTGCGATGTGCGACGCGCGATGCCCTTCCTCTCGTGTTGCTTACGCGAGCTTTCGTTTTTTTCGCCTCCCTGCGTCAGCCATAGTCTGCCGCTCCACTGCGCTTTCTTAAACGCATTCGTCCGCACATATACACTATTATCCTACCAGAACGCTTAATGTGTGATGGAATTTATTTTACGCAAGTTGTTTAATCCAACTCGAAGATAAAGAAAATAAATGCATCTTATCACTTTTGATTTAATAATATATTTTGCATTTAATTAACTATTATTGTAGATATTATAATGATTTATTTTTAAATTATTACTCTCTTTGATATATTGGCAAAGCACCCTTGATACTTGATAAAAAATGTTATTCTTGTCTTTCTCTTATATCAGGAAGTGAAGTGAAGTGCATTAGCCAAGAGATGTGTTTAAAAAAAGTTGGATAATTTAAAAAAATCTTATTTATTTTGTATTTGTGATAATAGATATATTTCTTACCACTGTTCCCCCTACTACTGCCTTAATATTATAGTAACGTGTTCAATTTTCCTCCTAACAGAGAGAAAGATATTTCTCATTCCGTGATTTCTAATGGGAATATTTGAGAAACTTATAAAAAATATTGAAGATTTTTTCTTTTTAATGATTTGACTTTATGATATTATTGCAATTTTTTCAGATTAATTTTTAAATTCAACAATGATGAAAATATAAACTGTGATGAAGAGGTTTATTAGGATGCCCAATTTTATATCCCATTATTATTAGTTTTTCTTATTACCGCATTAAATGTAATGCAAGAGCTAGGAATATTTGCTCCGAAGAGCAATTTGATGTTTCGCTTAAGCAAAGCGAAATAAATTTTCAGTTATGAGAATCTGATTTACCTCCGTGCCGCCTTATTATGTTCCATTCCTATTTCTATTTGCGCTAATGTGCGCTTCGCACGTGATTTGCTGCGCTTTGCGCCGTTTAGCCGCACACATATCCGTGAGTCTTCATGCGTTGTAGCCTGAATTGCTCACCGCGTTCGCTTTCCTTCCTCCGCCGCGAGATACGCGCTCTCCGGAAAAAGGAGCGTCCCATTTCCTTCGCGCCTTTCCTTCGCCGGCGTAACTCTCGGCGTGCATTCAATTTCCTCTCGCATTCAATATCAATATGTGTCCGGCGCCGTGTTGTGCTGTTTGTTTCACCCAGGACGTTTCCTCATTACTTGAGTGATTGTTCGTTTTTTACGCGCGTCATGCATGCATGTGCAAGAAGATATTGATTGGCGTCTCGTGCGTGCAACTCTTTTTTGTGCGCAATTGCAAAACGGTGCGCTTTGTAGACGCCTTCGCCTTCCGGATGTATAAAGAAACGCGTACCCGCTAACTAGCACGCCTAAGCCTCTTCCTTCTCTTTTCGGCTTTCTTCCAAATTCACTTTCATTCTTATGTTATCATCATACCCCTTTGGGCTGGTTGCGAGGGAAAGAATTGCATGAGCTCACCGGAAAGTCACTTCAAAGTCTCATTTTAATTGGTTTGCCTAAAAAATTAACAAATTACAATGTTACGGTTTTCTGAGTACAAACACTCTTAAGGAAAACTCACAACATACAAAAAAAAATCGCAAACTAATTTAAACCCTTTCATATCTTTTTGCCGGCATTTCTTCACTTTTCACTGCTTTTAATATTCTTTTTCCTCAATGGGTTTAAAATAAGTTTCTCCAGAGTTTCTTTTCATCTTCAGCGGAAAACTCCAAAGGTCACGGCTAATGAAGAATAGCAAATAGAGTGAATAGTTAGAATCACTCTTAGAAACATTTTG
Organism: Diploeciton nevermanni; assembly: GCA_027575565.1. Lineage (NCBI taxonomy): Eukaryota > Metazoa > Arthropoda > Insecta > Coleoptera > Staphylinidae > Diploeciton > Diploeciton nevermanni. The sequence goes on from JAODIE010011935.1 coordinate 19,240, forward strand.
TCCAAGTTTTTGACAATTTAATATAATCTCAAGAACAAAGCAAATAAACGTGTCACCGTAATAAATAAAAATGAAAAGTTTTCTAATTCGTTTACAACGTATTTACGCTTTGCTTGTGTGTGCATGGCGAGCATCGTAGTTTCCGAGAATTTTCTCTTCGAAGCGATTTGCCCATTTGCAACTCCAAGAACCGTAGCCGCCGCCTTCAATCTCATCTCGATTTACTCGACGCATAAATGAAAATATACGCTGACTAAATCATCATCAACGTTTTCTTAACGATTTTAACGAACTGCTAACCTGTTTTATTAGGCTGCGAGCGCGCTGCTAGCATCGTGAGATGCAGTTTGCAATTTTAATTGTCGCTGAAATTTACCGCTCAAGGTTGCAAATTTTAAATTAAAAACGAAAATAGATGTATGCCGGAAAGTTTTTAAGGCTTCTGCAGTATCTTAGAGGAGACAAAGCGCAATCTCTAAACTACATGTTGTCCGGCGGTCGTAAACTTCGCTTGGCTTTCCTTTGACATCCAATATATCCCGACATTCCCAACGCTAATCCTTAATGTCCTTGAAGCAGTAGCCATCCACGCGGCGAGCATTATTGCAAATATTCCCGATGACATTTGCAACGTACCTTTGCTGATATCAATATCGCGCATAATTTGCCTCATCAATAAGAGCGGACTTTGTGCGTCGCTGACATTTTCGGACCGTTAGTCGCGCAACTATTTCCACTCTATACCGGTCAGCGTGTACCTTCGAGATGTTCATCGACATTCGAATAATCGCACTAGCAATGTTGGCAAGAATGCCGAAATCCTGGTGTCTTCGCACAAAGCCATCAATTAGAAACTCTTACTACCGATGGCGGGTTGAGGGCAGCGCCATCCGGATATCAATTCATAACGTGACCTCAACCTATCGCCGAGACGTCCAAAACTCGGAGACAATTCCAATACGCTCGCGTCCGAATCACCGTCATGCAGGTACCGCAGGATTGAAGTTCTTTCGACGTCCCCTTCTAAGAGGCCGCGGTGAGAAATTCGAAACTTTCGCCTATAAAGGTGGACATTCCGAGTAAGATATTGCTGTCTCTGGAGCCACTCTATTCACGCGGCATTGGAATTAATGTGCTGCCGCTGCCGCGAGTCTCTGCGACATATTAATTCTATTATCTCACATCGGAGGATGCAGCCGCGGGCTCTAGCAACAGAATCGCCGCTGTTTATTGATCACTGACCCACCAAACAAGCGCGCGCTAATGTATAAAACCACAAATACTTAGCCCCACCCGCCACCACCTTTCTGCCGAGGTGGGAGTAAGGTATTTCAATTTCGCTTCCGCGTCTATTGCCCACGCCGAATGGCAATACATCACTCACGTCTTTCAGCCCTCTGGCAACAAATGAACAAATCAACAACTAATTGCTCTCAATTGCGTATTCTAATGTGCACCCTAATGTGTTGTCTAATAGTGGCGGCGATCTAATGCGTTTGCTGGCCATTTATATCCGCGCGCGGTGCTTTTACCTTCGTGGAATCAGTTGCAGTTAATTGACATGACCGCAAGCGTGAAACTTTGACACTTGCCGCCTCGAGTAGAATAGCGCTAATAGTTGTTTGCTAACATTTATTAATCAACTAAGATTGCTTAAATGAGCCTTAAACTAACTGAAAAATAACTAATTAATACGCATCTCCATTACAATTTACTTGCTTGGACATCTTCTAATTATATTTTGCGGATTGGTTTAACTTGGAACCGAATACCCAAATGCAATTTTTGCTCCCCTCCCATCTCTGGATTGTAAATGTTTTTTGAATATAAAACATTCTCATTTGACTTTGAATATTAAGATGAAAGCATTTGTTTTCATGAATTGTCCAAACAAAAAGCGAATAACTCTGAGAAATATTCCCCACACACGAAAGCTTAGTAAAGGGTAAACCGCGGCTTGAGTTAAGAAAGAGTTGCAGGTGAATTGCGAATTGTTTCCCAAACGTGCTCTGAGAGTTTATGCACGACCGCAGGGAGGCAAAGAGAGTACGAGAAATGGCAGACTGATAGTCAAGTATGCATGCCGAGTCCACCATGGAGATCAAAGATCGTCGCATCGCCGCCTCTCTTCTTGCCGCAGCGGTGCGTGTGACAGTTACGATTGCGATTTGTCAACAAGTTCAGTTGCACTCGTCTGCTCGAAGATTAAAACAAAAATGCGTGAAATGGTAATGGTGACAACGGCTGCGGCTTGTTGCAACTGGAGAGTCCACCTCGTCCTTTTTAACATTTCTTGCCATGCGCTGGACTCTGCAATAGTGGCGGAAATACCTTTTCCGTGAACGTTCTCCAACCGCAAAATGTCAAACATGCGCAAATGCAAAAACGGAAAGAGGAAGAGAATAATGCCCACGGGCGGTGTGGACGCGAATAGTTGCGGGCGAATAACTCACTATTGGTGAGACCTCGCCGCCGGCGAATAAATTAAAATTAAGGTTCACCTGCCTGACTTCCAGTGGACATCCTCTGCAAGAGAAGAAGAGAATCACTTCGCGTCGCATACCAGCGCCCATCCCGACCTCTCGAATCTTTCCGAGGTGCATGGAAACAAGAAAAATGTTCTAATTACTATCAACCTCGTCGGCCGCAGCGTTTGTTGTTTTTTCTTCTACTTGCAAACCTCATGCCTGTTTTATTTCACTAATGTGCATGCACGTTGCGCCGCTGGTGTGTGTGAAGTCAGTGTCAGAGTGTGAGTGTACTTCTTCATGTTGTGATTCCCGCGCGAGCGTTACATGTTTGGGAGACATAAATTTTTGGTGGCCGAATCACATTTTCCGCCAACCGTGCGACTGCAAATTCATATATCAACTCTGTAACTAGAGCGCAAACAGCCCTCGGCATGCACATCGCAAACAAATAAAAAAAAGCAGACCGAAACAGAAGACAGCAGGGCAGGAAGGAGCTTCATAGTAAGCGGGTAAATTTGTGCTGGCGGTGTTAAATAGAAAGCCAAAATTTTATCTGATAGAGGCAACAAAGAAGAAAAGAAAAAACTAATGTTAATGAGTATCTTCGAGCGGAATGATAAGAATTTACACGAAATGCTCTAAGAAATAGAAAAATCAGGATAAAAAGACGAGCTACTGTATAACATGAACGTTGAAAAATTAAACAAATATATTCTACGCACAATCGCCGAGATATCTAAGTATATATCGATGAAAGAATTGCTTAGATAATTTTATTCTATAACAATTTTTTTATTCCGTTATCTAATTACATATGAAATCTTGAATATCTATTAAAAAAATCTTTTAGGTGGATGATAATAACATTACTAGATAGATACACAAGTGTACTATTAATATGTATATATTTTTTGAAGTAGAAATTAGTGCACCATACAATTTGCATTTCTTATTTGGCGAAAAAGGCGCATGGAAAAAATGAATAGCTTGAAATTATTACGGTTACATTAAAAAAAGAATAGCTTTTGTCATCAAATTCCTGCGTTATTTAATTACTATTATAATAATTAAAAATTTATAATAGTGAACGATTTAATCGATCAAAATTTTGTACATTTGTAGAACACGCGTTTTTTGCGTAATATCAAAAGTCAATTTAAAAATTAATTAATACTAATCGATAGGAGAACTTACTGACTACATGATATGGTATCCAGTATTTATCTCTCTCTTATAGTTTTTCTTTTACAGCCTATTGTTCGATCCGTGTTCCACCAATGTTCACTACTTGCCTGACTTTGACTAATTTAATCGATCTAGAGTTCTAATCATGTTTATAGCAATTAATTGACACTTTAAGGTCTATTTTAGGCTATTTACACTAAACAGTACACTTGCCAATAATTTACATCTATTAGTTTTCTTGCTAGAGTCAATTACCTATCGCAAATATTCAAAACTTAATAATCTGTTCAAATGATCATGTTGAATTACTTATTACTTGTAATTTATCTAAGAATGTATATTCAAGAAAATTGATTGAAAAACTTTTGTTTATTGTTTAACAAGAAAAGTAATTGGTTCTTGGACATTTAATTATCTGGTAGTATTAATATATCAAATATTATTACACCTTGTTATCACATATCAAATTTGGATTGGAAGTTATGATTCTTGCACGTTAAATACCTTTATTCAGCATATTTTCTTCACTTACAATATCCTTATTATCTTCTAAAATATTTACTTGTAAAGAATAGTACTACATAAGAACTACAATAACAATAATAAATTTGTTTTAAAATTTATTTGTGTTGTTGTTTTTGCAGGTGGACCAAATAAGACTAAATCCTGCTGTACCTTGAAATGGACCAATTAGTAAACAGTTAATTTTAGAACTAATATATTTGCTTTTAATTGCATCAACATGCATTAAATTAATTATAAACACTTTATTGCTTTGATTGTATTATTTGAATAGAGATTAGCTTAGTTTGATTAGAAGTAAATACTAAGTGCTAACAGGAATCGAAATTATTACCGGGGTGTGTGTGGTACTATATGGAATTGTCGAATGTGAAGTACATTGCATATAGTTTAAATTACAGTTCTTCACTTTGTTCATAAAAATTTATAAAATCAATTCAACTTAAATTATTTAAATTTATTTATTAAAGTTAAATTATTGTAATATATTGGGTATATATTAATAATAATTTCCAAAGTTAGTATATAAGATCTACATGGGATTTTAAGGTGTCTTCAATTATATTCCTAACCTAATATACTTTCATTTAGGGTTTATAACAATGAAATCTATAGAATATTCACAAAAAATTATAATCCTGAATGCTCCTTTTTCAAAAACCACTTTCTGGCACCTTGTCTATCCTAGTGTCCATGCATTAGATCTTAGAACTCTTCCGGTACTCACAAAAACTCAATGTCATTTGGTATTATTTCAATTTCTTTGAAAACTGTTCCGTGACGATACCATTACGAGCTCCTACACAGAACCCAATGAATCTTAAATTTATAGTTATTTTTTAAATTCTATTAAGCAATATACACAATACCAAACAAGTATAAGTATAGTAAAACAACACCACAAGATGGCAGGGTAAACCCAAGCCGAGAGTATGGCTGACGGGCGACGTTAGTCATTTCTACGCGTATTTTAACAACCCACCACCAGTCTGCATAATTTGCTCTGCGGTCGTTTGTTAATTGGTATTGCTCCGTTTATTTTTAGATTGTAAATTGGTCTAATACATATATCTATTAATCATAAGTATCTATTAAAAGCAATTTGTAGTACCAACTTTTTATAATCTAGCATTAAGATTGTTTCATTTCTTTGCGCACATGTGACACACATGTGTTTGTTTTCCTATGCGCATGACAATATTGTTCAAGTGGTGAGTAGAGACTGAGACGCAAGGAACAGCATCTAGAGAAGTAAGTCTCACATTCACTACATTTAAGTACAGATATATTACATATTATTATTACCGACAAGTGGCGTGTAATTATTTTAATTGTGAGGCTTCTGGCCAATCTGCACAGAAACCAGAGTGGCACCCGATCTACCTCAAGAATCTCCATCTTTCACTGCAGCTACCGGAGACTCAATTAGGTCATTGCATGGCATACGCCGGATTTACGTTAATGAACAATTAACTGACAAATCGCATCAGCGTACAATCTAAACACAAAATAATATAAATTGCAAATTCTGCGCTTTTATTAAACAATTAAATTACTAATGTCTAATATCAAGTGCATTAGTATAATTAAATCTCTTTGTATGCAGAGTTTAACGTAATGGGTACCAAATAGGAATTGAATTTAGTAAATAAGTTGGACTGTTTTTTTTGACAAGTTTTCTTTATAAACTTGCATAAAGGTCGGCTATTCTTTTTAAACGGCGGGCCATTTTTTAAAACATGCACAATTTTGTCACTAGTCACAGCACGCTCACGCTATAAGTTTGTTGTTTTTTCTTAAATCACATTGGTGTTTTGGCGGGCCGCACGAAAATTGCCACGGGTCGCGGGTTGCCGACCCTCAATCACTTGCCAAGAAGTATTATCAAATTTGTTCCCATTAACAGTTAATGCTCTTTAAGGGTTCTGAAACAATTGCACTAATTAAAAATACCATTTGTACTATTGAACTAAAACTGAAACACTCTTTTTCAAATCCAGATCGTTTGCACCTTCTAGCAACTTTGGAGGCAAAGTTATGCCTTTAGTGTCTCAAGTGCAATATAAGTTTGCCACTAACGTATTAATAAACAATGTGCGACATACTCGACGGTTGAAAAACTTGACTGCGCGCGAGAGAATATGTCGCAGGGAAAACTTTTCACTTTGTCCCGCCTGCGGCATCCTGAGAACGAGTGCACGAAGCGCTCGCTTGAGCTGTGAGAGCGACCGGTGCAAAAAAGTGCACCTGACAAAATATGCACAGGATGCATAAAGCAGATAGAATTTGCGTTTCTTCATTTCTTCGCGCGAGAGCGCAAGTTGGGGAAGGATTGCGCGGCCGCATCCGCCTCCGTTTCACGGTAATGAATTGATGTCTTTGTCGGGTTTGTGTGTTTTCAATTTTTCGCAAAAGACGCCTCGTGTCATGCTGCGTGCGTCCTCATTATTTTTAAACCTTTTTTCGTGGATCGTTGCTTCCGTTTGGAGGACCAATATTGAAGCAGTCATCTTGGAGTTTTCCTCTTTGGACGAGAAGGATATTCAAAAGTATGGTGTATGGTTTTGTCATCTCAGATGTCAACTAATCAATGTCATCTAAGTAACGGTTATTTAATACATTTTTTGCCATTTTCTCTCTCTCTCAAGATTCCGATGGCTTTCATGTGTCATTCCATTTCCATGTATTTCCTCACGCGCCAATTTCTCTCGACGGCCCTCGGCTTTTTTGCGCGTGCTTCTCTTTAATTTGTTTTGTTTTGCGTTGCGTCCGCGCTGGAAGCGGGTAGTTCGCGTACACATTAAGAAAAATCCATATAATCACTCAAAGTCGCGCGGCTCGGAGCCTCCCACCTTCCTTGCCGCCCACCACAACCCTCGCCTGCGATCTATCTTACTTTTCTTCGTCTGCACCGTCTGCGCGCTCTCGCACTCGAGTGACGTACGTTTTTGTCTTCTTTTCTTAATTCGCATACGTTCGTTAGTCGCCCGGAGTGCACGCCGCTGTCGGCTAAAAACGTCGTGCCCGGCTGGGCTGCCACCCCCGCTCGTGCAGTTCGCGGCTCTCCCCACCGCCGTCATCATCGCTCTCAGTTTTCGTTCTTCTTTTAGTCACTTATTTTATTCGAACGTGCATTAACGAAGAAAATAATGGCATCGGTGAAAATTACCGATGCGCGGCCGTGGTGGAGACGGTGACTATGTATATACCATTTGTACCTGGTTTTTATAACTGATGTTGATAAATAGGTCGGTTAAACGACAGTGCGTTCACCAATGCGCCACATATTCCGAATGTACACTGAAAAAAAAAATGTTTTCCGGGGGTGTGATGAAGAGAGGCGGCGGCGGTTCTTTCGTCATTCGCTTAATTGCTTCTTCCACTTTTCCATGCACGCTCGCATGCAAATATCCTTTTCCCGTGCGTTTCTTACATATCCCGGCGACTCAGCGTTTTAATTGCTTCTTCCAGCCGGAGCGCGCGTTGCTTCCCCTGCGTCCTGCCGCCGCCGCCCCGCCGCGCCTCGACCGCCCGTGTCTCCGGCTCTCTGCTCGCGCGATGTTGTGTGCGCTGCGTTTTAATTCATTCCTTCAGTTTTTACTTCTTCTTCGCGCCGCTTCTCGTTGTTGTCTTCGTCGCTCCGCGCTTCATTCAATCGGTGCGCGCGGGGGCGGCAAGGGGCACGCAAAGACGCCGGAATTAAAGGGTAGGGATGATGCTAACGTGTGCGTGCGTGCGCTTGTGTGTGCGCGCTGATGGCGAATTAAAACTAAGATTTTTGCATACGTCGACCTCGCAAGCGCTGCCTCGACGCTTTTTCGAAGGCGACGGCACTGCCAACGCCGCCGGCACCCGAGAAGACGAAGAATTAAGGACTATCCGTAAACGTGGGCACACCGAGCGGGCATGCAAATGTAAATGAAATCGATTAAATGCGCCTTTCTGTTTCGTCAGTATTAAAAATTCCTTATGTTGGTTTCTTTCATTTCCGACCTGGAATGATTTTCCTTCGATATTAATTTCCAACTTCTACATAGATATTTTCCCCATGTGATCATATACTAATAATAATGCTCATTGCATTACTTTGCATTTGCTTTGTCATTGTTATTTTTGGTGCTAATGACCTTCAATAATAGGGTCAATTTTTAATTTATCGACGTAATCGTGGGAATAATTCCGCCTTCCTGCATTTTACATCTAGTTGCATCGTTAGCAATCCCATTGTGGAAGCAACTTACCAAACAGTTTTAATGAGATAATTCTGATAAATCGTTACCAACTCCCGGAAAATGTAATACACACTCTTAGAGGTTAAAAAAGAGCGTTGTTCTTATTACTTTGCTTTATATAACCTTCAAGCATTAAACTTACCAAGAATTGTTTGCACCCAGTACAGACTTCTGTAAATTATTTTAATAAACTACGTTTTCTACGTTTTTATAATGACTGGTGGGCATGCACGTCTTCGTCTTCATCCCTCACTCTCAAATCGCACCGCTCCCGGCATGACCCTTCACTGCATAAGACACGTCTCAATCCGATTATAAAGTATCTCCTGGAATAATTATCGAAATCGCAAACTTTTTGCACGTGCAGAAAGCGCTCGCGATTGGCAAAAGTTGAAACGCGCTTCTTCGCGCGCCGCCTTCGCTGTTTATCGCCGTCATGCCCCCAAGATAAGTGCCGCACCCGTATAAATATAAATAGATGCTTCAAACTTTCGACTAGCGTGGAAAATAACACATTATTTGCATTCGGAGTTAATTACTTTAATGATCTTAAGTATGAGCTGTTAGTTAGTGATATAGGAAATTGAAAGACGGTCTAATTCGGGTTTTTGGTGGTATCCTAAAAACAATCACCTCCGGGAAAAAACTAGAATACCAAACTCGTAGTGTGCCAGTTACGCCAATGTTCTGACAGCACTACTACCGTCGCACCCGCACCCGCGCCCGCGGCATCCGCATGCCGCATGCCGCCTCTGAACCGCTTCCGGTCGAGCGTGTTTCTGTGTTTCTGGCCGGCGTATCTTCCGGGCGCCCGTCCGAGTCGGTTCAAAGACATTGTTAATATTCATATTTCATTCGTCGAGACCGCCACTGCCGCCGCGAGTGGCATCGTCGCCGGCAGTTGTAGTTCTTGGATATGGCGTAAGGACTGCGAATGCAGTTGCACTTAATAATAGTATAATTGTCTGCTTTGGGCGCATGTTTTGCACCCTCTTTCCGCCCTTTTCTTCGTCGTAAAAATCAAAATAAACCAATTCATATATTTTACTTACTTGCATATAATTAGATTGCTTATAGTTTTCAGCGAAAGCTACTTGAAATACCATAAACTTTAATTTATTGACTATTCTGTTTTGATCTATTTTCTGCACGTTTCAAGGCAATGAGTGAATGCAAAAATATCCTATTTAAAATATAATTAACTGCTGTGGAATATAATGGAAATACTTTAACTTTAATTGCAATTTACTAACAATAATCTAAATCGATATATTGAACTTTGAGGTAGCTTCGCTTCGTATTTTAATAAACAAACTATTCTGTAATATTAATTCCTCAATAAATACCAGACATTTATTATACTTTTTTTGGTATACAGTAATACATATTTTAACTTACATTGTCTGTTGTTATTTGTTATTTTGTTATCTTTGAAGCGTACTAAAACCATGCCAGATACTGACACCATACTACGGTTATTAGCAGTTATTGGGACTGAAATTGGTCGAAATATATATTATATTGAACCCGCGTCCCTATAACACTGTGGAACAGCCGATCGAGATGGCATTAACGGCATTCAATCAATCATAGTTTTATAAGAAATCGGGTTTTTTAAATTTTCCAATCGTCCATTGTTTTTTTTTTTTTAATTTTGATTTTAGTGTTTAGCCTATTTTTGATTGCGATTTGATATATTGTGCCATAACTTAGGTAATTATTGTTAGATCATTTAGCTGTTTTCAATAACAATTCGTAAATAGATACCGAAAAAAAGTGTGATAACGTGATTTGTTTATCTTTAATAGTTCCAATGTTATATGTTCTCAAAATGAATTCATTTAGTGAAAAAGTGCAGATGTTGATATGAACGCATACTCCGAACATATATACATTTAGAATGAAATGAAATTATGAGTTGTTAAATACGACATTAGTATTCCAATTTTCTTGGCGCATTTCGTTTTTGAGGTAGAATTTTTTTAGTTGAAAAATTGAAACTCGATTTTAACTCATTTTCACTTTGTGACTGCAACAGTTCTAAATAGTTCGTCTTTCACTGCACGAGGCGAATGCTTGCTTGCTGCGCTGTTTGTTTACAAAAGATAAAGAATTAAATGAAAGCATGGTGGAGTGCTGAGTGCGCACACAAATACGACACAGTGTGTCACGATATACATGCCCTTTCATTCACCTACAATACGATAGGGGTATCATATTACTTAAGCATTGCTCGCGGAACACAGATCGACTGATTCGAACTATTGCAGTCGCGAAAATGAGTAAAAATCGAGTGTTAATTTTACAAGTAAAAAAATTCTATCTCAAAAACTAAATGCGTCAAGAAAATTGGAATACTAATGTCGTATTTGGCAACTCACTTTCATTACATTCCAAATGTATATATGTTCGGAATTTGCGCTCATACTAGTGTCTGTACTGTACTGAAACTATTAAATATAAACAAATTATATTTTCACATATTGCTTCAGTATCTCTTCACAAATTATTATTGAAATCAGCTAAATGATCTAACAGTAATTACGAAAGTTATTGGAGAATATATCAAATAGCAACCAAAACTCGGTCAAAGACTAGAATCGAAATCAAAAGAAAATAATTGAAAAATCCGTTTTCTTAGAAAATCATGATTGATCGAATGCTGTTACTGCCATCTCGATCGGAAATTTGCTGTTCCACAGTGTAATATGCACCTCGCTGCCATTACACTGTCTGTTAAATGTGAATTTAGTACTTATTAGTAACATTCTTGGTTTTTGTGCGGGATTTAATTCGATCACAAAAATTTGACTGCTAGTAATCACAATATTTCCAAAATTTTGAATTTTTTTATAACAAGTAATAACTAAGAAGTATGAAGTAACGTACACAAAGTAAATATTTATTTTTACCTGAAGTGATATACCAAACAACGATTATTCTTATTGTAATGTCTATAATTTATTTTTAATACTCAATGCGAGTATTTAAACTATGCTTTTTCACAATTTATATTGATTAATTCAGTTAATGCTCTGTTGTAAAAAATCTGATTTTAAGAATTACATACTCAAAACTAATTAAGCATAACACGTATATTCACAATATTTTGACAATGCTAAAAAAATTAATTAGAAATGAAGGTTGATGGCCCAACCAAAATTTGTGCAGTAAATATTCTGTTTCATTTATGTTCACTGCTAAAATTGAAAAACCATAAACCAGATATTGTATGACTCAGTTGTCTTTCGCGACATTTGAATTAACTTTATAATCGGTATAATCTTTGTATAATCTTTGTAGCCTGTTCTGTACATTCTTTTAAATGCCCTCGATGATGCCAATAACTAACGCCTCGAGTTTGCTGGACGGACGTGCGCCTGCAATAAAAAGAATTTGAGCGCACCCCGAATCACATTAGAAGAGAAAAAGTAAATGGAGCAAATTTAGCTAATCGAGCAGATCGACATGTACGAGTGAAGCATGCTAAGGCAACCTGCAAGCAAAAACACTGTAAACCCCTTGGTAAGCCTTTTTTCTTTTAATCCTTCTTTAATTTTCCGGACTCTTTACTATCTCGTACATGCAGGGAGCATGCGGATACGAGCTCAAAGGCAAATCAATAAAATTTAAACTTCTCAAACTCGCAGCTTTTTTTCAGCTACCCTCTCATACCATTTCCACGGTGCTTTGTTTATATGCTTTTGTCTCTCCGGTGGCGCGTGTTTATTATTTTATTGTTTGCCGAATATGAATATTTTGCGTTTTAATTTGTCATCGCGTCCTGTGCCGTGAAGGCGGCGTCGTAAAAGTGGAAAATCTCGCTTCGGGAAGTATAAAGATGACCGGAAATACATAACTACTGTATTTACTTTTCCGGCGCCGCTCTCTGGAGAACCTTTCCTTCTTGCTCCATGCGGTACCGCCACGCCGGCCCATTCATTCTCGACGTGCGCACTCGTCTATTCTTTCACTTTTCATTTGTTTGCGGCGGGTTCGCACTTTTCGCTTGGTCTTCTAACAATCCGCGCTGAAAGAATAGGCATGAAGGCGGCCGCGAGGGTGAGGCGCTCAGTGGGGACCAGCCGGAAAAGTAAAATATTACCATATTAATTCTGGCTCTAACTAACACAATACAAGACGCGGCAATGAAGCGTCGAAGAAATGCGCGAAATGTGTTGGTTTCCTTGCGAGACGGCGGCGCCTGCCGGCTCAGCGGCCGCGGCCTGCTGATAGCGATAGATGAAAATCCGATGGGACAGGCATGAATTCAACTTAAGAACGAAAGAATACGAGGGCGTGAAATAAATGAAAATGTGACTCGAGCAACAAATCATGAAATTCTTGCTAAAATACATCATTAAAAACGTACCAAAAATATTGGTGTGAAACTTTCTTCCGCTGCGATAACGTAAATTATAATACGCAATTGTTTACATTGATTGACAAATTAGAACAAATTTTGAAAACATTATCTTCTATAATAATGAAGTACACAATTGAAGTACTTATTTTACCTGTTAAGTTTTCGCTCACGAAGAAATAAAATCACCTCAAAAAGAAACAATTTCAAAATGATTGCCAGCAAGCAAACAACTTGAATGAAATATGTAGGAATGTAGATAATATATTAATATGAGGGATGTTAACAAGTCCTCGCCGTCTCTCCTGTTGCCGCTCGCATGCCCCGTACACAATCCCACTGAAGTATGAAAGCAACTCGACTCTCGCCGTTCCTGCTGCACTCACCAACTGAATGCACCCGAAACAGACACCAACATTCATCCATGCCCGGTCCTTCGCCACCCTTCACTACCTCGCGCGCTTATCGCCCGTTCTTTCGTTCTTCCAACCTCTGCGCCAAGGTGCACTGACAAATCAAGCCGCGCACTGTGTGGCAGCCACGCTGGGCGCGCAGAGGTGCGGGGGCGGCAAGTACATAAGTGGAAAACGCGCGATATCATCTATCCCGTGTGGCTGAATTGTTTAACAATTCAGTGAGGCACGAGTGTCATCGAGGCGCAACTGAGACGGGCCGAGATGGGCATTAAATCTGCCGTCGCTGTGTGAATCGGATTGCGACTCTCGACGGCGGCGCGCGGGCTAATAACCGGCGCGGGCATACACGCACCCGGAGCGAAGCGACAAGAAACCCTGGGCCGGAAACGAGGACGTAAACAACTGAAATAACAAGATTTTGATGAACCTGGAACTCTACGTACAGGCACGCGTTCAATTGCAATTATTGAATTCTGCAGCTTCTATTTGTGCGTAATTACTAAAATATTAAATTTTAAATGTTCAATTTATTGTGAAGCGTACTGTTACCTATGCGGACACCGTACTCATTCTCTATTTCATTATACTTTATCAACTGGAATCAGTGAGAATACAATGTATACATCACTTAAATTTGAATTTGAAGATTTCGTGAAGACATTTTAAGGAAACATAATTTACTCACTTAAATTCTTGTATCGATTATTACCAAGCATGAAATTTACATTTTGATTCTTGTTAAAGATTGTATTTGTTCAAAAATCTCTGCAACTAAATGACTTGAAATGCTGGTTGCATATAGTAAAGCATCGTCCGCATTTTAAAATTTTTAGCCTTAATTATATCTAAAGAAATATGAGCACATGTAGGATGATTAATTATCGGATACTCTGCGTCTGCGTTTCTTATCTCCTTGCCGTGAGCGCTTTGTTGCCACGAGAAGTTGGTCCGCAAGAAGAATTATAAGTCTCCGTTTGTTTTGAATGAGATTGAACGCGATGTGTATTCGCAACGTTCGTGCGCCTCCACTGGTAGGGTGACGTTTTTAAATATTGCCACCGTTCTTTCACAGCCCTTGCTCGCAGTCTAGCCGTCTTTGAAGGGTAGCTTCTAATTATGAAAAATAATCACTTTATTTATCTTGTGTCAGAAATAATTATAAACAAAAAAAAACACAACATTGCGCTGCATTTCATCTTCGAGAGTATACTTTCAAAGGGTGTGGCGCCGTTAAATATAAGAAAAGAACTCGGCGAGAATAAAAAATATTGATAAAATTAAGTTATCTCCCGTCATGATAAAATTACGTATGTTTGTTTTTTTATCTATTTTGGTTAATATTTTCTAACTCTTTGCATTTAGTTTACATCAATATTTTTTTGCCTGCCTTCTCCACACTTCACATTACGTCGACATTATAATAAAATTTAAAAGAATGCGTCGTTTACTCTTGCTTCGTGTTTCGCTCTTCGATGGGTTTGGCGAGGGGGGAAAATCAACGAAATGTCGTTAGCGACTCCCGCTCCGCACGCCCGCTGGATAAGCAAAGCGCAACCGGCGGTCGCATGGTGCGCCCAAGAACGCGTTCGCTTTTCAGTTAAAAGGTTTTTAAGTATTTTAAGTATTCCGCCGTCCTGCAGAGAGAAATTAATATTATTAACCGATAAAACGTTTATTTTCTCGGCAGCGCAACCCTTTTGCGATGAGGCGTGCAGCGCGGATATTGTCTACGGCCCAAAAGAAGGTCCGCGGATCGTGCATTGCGATGAAAGGAAAAGTCGCCGCGGAAAAAGGGAAGAACGAAGACGCCGTGGCCGTGCGAGAGTTTTGCGCCTTGGCATAGAAAATAATCGAATTTGGTGCGCCGCGTTATTGTCTTTGCTCGTTAAAGAAATAATTAGTGCCCAAAGGCTTTTTGTGCACACCGACTCCGGTATGACAATTTCGGAATTTGCCTTCGAAGAAAGCACGGACCGGGCCGCCCAAGGAAAATTGTGTTTTGTCGCCCTCTTGCCCCTTGTCAAGTTTCGAGGAGATATGAGAAAATCGCAAGACATGGTAGACGTACGCGCGCAACCTACGAAAAACGAAGCGACCACGGGACGCTTTCCAAGCGAGAAAAGCGAAGCGGAGCAAAGGGGTGTTGTGCCAAGAGGTTGGCGGGAGGCTCGAATCTTGCGGGCAAGACGAGGAAAAATAAAAGGATGAGTTAAAATTCTGAAGCGTCGTTATAAATTAAGACTGGCGCAGCGCGCACGCCAATGCTGAAGCCGTGCGGCGGCGGCAAGCGCGTGAAGAATGCGAAATCATTAATATTTTTAATGATAATCGTTCATTCCGTTCGTTTCTTGCAAAGACGTCTCTGAAAAATGAGAAATGAATAATGATAGAACTGTATGTGGAGTATGCATTTCAAAAAAAAAAGAAAACACACCGCCTCCAACACTTTTGCGTTACTAAATAACGACATTGAAATGTTAATCACGTGTGTCTTTTTATCACATTATGGTTTTGGTACACGCAATAAAACTTCGGTCTTATTCTTAGTTACTAGTACATTTGGTTTGCGGTGCGTCGCGTCCAACCTCGGGCTGAAGCAGTCCTTTTTGGTTTTAATCTGCTCGTTTTATTTCTCTTCGCTGCTGGCGGCAAAGAGTGTGTGCGTTTTTAGGTGACGTCAGGTCACGAGAAAAGGGAATGAGAATGAAGACGAGAGCGCGACGCCGCCCCCCAGGCATATGCAAAACAGTGGAACATTTATACGGCTCCGGCTAATTTATGCGCCTCGCCGTGGTCGTCGTCTTACTTTCTTTTGCGTAGTTTGCGGCGACGTGCAGTGGCGGCAGTAGAGGCGGCGAGAAAAAAAGCTCAAGCCTAGCCCGCGTGCTTGCAATACGCTTGTGCATTTGCTTCGAGAAAGCATCGCGCGCGTAGAGATGAAAAACGAGGAACACGTCGAAACTCTCTTCGGTGTGCCGGTAAACCTAATAATGCAAGGCGGCGTGAGAAGTCCATATGAGGGGTGTCCTTGATTTTTAGCGAAATATATTGAAAATCTGCTAGGTTTTGATTTTTAATCTGCCAGAAAACAAAATTAGAAAGTAGCGTAGAAATAATAAAGAAATTTGTTATATTTAGAAAGCCTGTTGATTTTGCGCTATATTTTCTATAAAAAGAAAATAATTCACTCAGATTATTTTAATTCCGAACTTTTAATATGCGCTATACTGCTTTTCCAACATATGCATTCAAGTTCGATTATTCTCAAGAATCATTTTTGAAAATCTTTTAGGTAATCAGATTCACCTAGAGGGGGTAAAAGTTGTGACAACTTTAGGACGATTTCAAAGACATTAGTTTTCCTATATTATATTCTCAATAATAAATGATTTTAATTTTAGAGCCACTATTCTTTTCCAATAGATTAATTCCGTTTCTGACTTTTTTGCAAACAACACGACGAAAGGAAATTAGCTTGCAGCAAGGCTAATTCGCTTCGGGCCTATTTTCGCAGCAAATTTCCAATCGATGTGTGAGGCAGTGGTTGTAAGGGGAACGGTTGTGAGTGCGTGGCCCTAACAAGATTTTTTAATTAATGTCAGGTTGGGTGCGGGTGCTCCGGAGACATTAAAGATCTCGCCTGGCAGTGATGTGCACGCATACCCTTCGCGTATGCAAGCCACATGCAAAACGTGGTGCGCAACGAAAAGTGTAAAAATGTATTGTTCTCCGGCAGGTCTGGGCCGCACTCCCTCGCCGCCTCACATCGCGTGCGCCTACTCGCACTTGTTGGTGCGTCGTTGCTTATCCTTTGCTGCGTTTTCTTAATTTCTGCGCGCTCGCTGCCGCTAATTCTTTCCTTCTTTGCTTCTTTCTCGTCGACGGCAGAGCGGAGGCGGGTGCCAGCTGCAAACATCTTCGAAAAAACGAAAAGGGAAAAGGACGCGTTTAGTGCCCGTGCCTCTGCATGGCGCCCCGAACGAAACGAACGTCGCAAAAGCAGGGGAAGATTAATTAAAGAAAACGGGCGAGAGCACGCGAGAGCGCATGGGCCCGACGAAGGCCGGCGGTGGGCGCGAACACGCGGCGATCTTGGGGTGGCGGAGGCTGTGTTTTAAAGCGGCCGCCATTCGAACGAGCACACATTGTTTCACACACTCGCCATCCATCTTCGTCGCCGCTCCTTGTCTCATGCACGCACGCACCGAGCCAGCCTCTGCCGCATTTCTTAATTTCGCTTCGTGTTTTCTTTAATTCTTTCGCCGCTTTCCCCTTTTAGCGTCGCATCTCACTTGTAACGTCGTAACGTGCAAAGAAAGAAAGAAAAGAAGCGAGTGCGCGCACGAAGGCGGCAGTATCGGCGGCGTCGAGGAGGTGGAAATCAAGACGTTGAAGACACAGAAGGATTTATAATGTGCACGGCACGAGAACATCCATCGCACATCGCGAATTCGCATCCGCGTTGTAGTTGCGTCAGAGGCGTACATCCGCGGTGGCGACGATGAGGGCTGGAGAGAGCACGCGTGCGGAGCAAGCGAGCGAGAGGTGGTTGCGCGGCGCGGGGAGAATGAGTAGAATTTATTTTTGATGTCTCTAGAGCGGCGGGTCTTTGCCGTGGCGAGTGTAACGCGTGTAGGAGAAGAAAATTTTAATTGTGTTTTAAGCTCTTTTCTTTTGCCGCTCCCTTTTCCACCATGCAGCAGCGGCGAAAGAAAGATTTCTCATTACAGCGTTATGCATCAGGCTCGCTGAGATTTCCTTGAGCACCACGATTTGGTGGAAACCCTAGAAGCGAGGCAATCTTTCTTCATCTTCAATTCTAAGAACACACTGTTATAATGACATGTGATATTTTAAATTTCGGCTGAACAAATAGACTTTAATGTTTCACTTAATTAAGTTTAATTAAACGAGAATGTACTCTGAGAAGAGGATGCTCTTAAAAATAAATTAGTATTTAATATATTTTATTATTAATCAACATTTTTTTTTGTAGAAACACTGTAAGTGTTTATGTTAGAAATAAAAACATAAAAAATTGCAATTAAAGGATGAAGTACTTCAAAATAGGCCAAGCAAACAAACAAGCGTCTTTCTTCAACAATTGTTCTATCATACCGACACCTATTTTCCTTACATTCATACAAAGAACACTCATTTAATATCCGTTTGATAAATTATGATGCCTCTTCCGTGTGGGTAACACGTTTGTGCGCTGGTCGAACAAAAGTACGCGCAGAAACATGATTGCATAACATCCACAGCACTGCGCGCTTTTACTTATTATAAGCTCGGAACAATACGCCGACCGATCCCTGTATGCGCGTCGCACTTCTTTTTCTGCCCGGTCTGCGTTCTCGTTGAAATCATTCAACCAAAACATCCCAACATACATTACACTCGCCTATTACTCATGAGCACATTGCTCACCAAGTGTCGTCTTCCTACCTTGCGAAACAAACAGGCAAACAAGCTGCTTCGCGCGCCATGCTATAATACAACCAATAATCGTATGCATAATCGCACTTTTATTGCAATCCACTCGGGTACTTGGCACATGTGCCAACTGTATCATTCTGCAAGGAAACTAAACTGATGATAGTTACCAAACTAGACTAGGACAAGCACCTAATATATATGGTAAATATTTAGCAAGAAGTCCACAAATTTCTGCTACTTATCGGCATATTCTATTCATTCTTCTCAATTTTTATTTAAACTGTATTTTTAACATTCCTCTGTACTGGGTTGTCGGGACTCTTCTTTTCTGCCACCGCTAGATTTGCCAATGTTTGTACCATTCAAAAATCTGAATTGTCTAATGCTATTTCAATCAAAACGAATATTAAAGAGTACATCAAAAATTAACACATTTTTGCTATTTACGTTTTAAATTCAGAAAGTAATTCAATTAAGGAACTAATTTTGAGTGTAACTAAAAATTCCTTATTGGAAATGATAATAGAAATAAATTACATGAATATGTTTTTGATAATGAGCCAAATATAAACGCAGCCACATCTGCAAGACTTGAAGGTTTTAATTTGATTAAATGTTTGATTATGTAATAATATAAAGTGTTGATATTTTTCAAAATTTTTTAGTGAATTTTAAAAATTCAATTGTAATCGAATAAATTGATCTTAACACGTCCTGAAGCAAATTAAATCTACGTATATTACTTTACACTAATGTCAATTCATTTAATAATAACTATAGAGTGCTTGAATTCTTCTTGGTTTGTAACATATAGACTTATTGTATCTAGCACGTTGCACCAACCTCGCGAAGGATGGGTAGAACGAGAATTGCGGTGGGTTTGTACAGGAGAACGTACCCAGTTTCGCCCTAAGGGCACAAATATTCAAAACCACGCGCTTGATGCGCGCCTGGCATATGGAAAATCGAACACATATTACATTCGAGGCGCGCACAACTCTCAATCTGCTGAGTTTAAGAAGAAATATGCAACCAGTGCAGTATTAAGAGATAATACCATTGAAAGGAGCGTAAGAGATGTTTCATTGATTCAATTTAAAGCATCAAGTCCACCTCTGTGCGCAATTCAACCCAAACTCACTTTTATAAGCAAAGAAATAATGTGAATTGTGAAAGAATTAAAAGGGTTCGTTCTTGGAGCGTTGCACGATGTGCTTGGATGCGCACCCAGCCAACACACGCCCGTGCCCAAGATGCTGTTAGTAATTACATAACACATACATTACACAAAACAACAACAACAACAACAACAACAACTTTAACAGCACAGAACGAACAATAATGAACCTACATTAAGATGGTACCACATTTGCATCTGTTGTTTGTTTAAATACTTTGCCGTTTTGAATTCTAATGAATATTGAATGCGCACCTTAAACGCGATAATGATCATTTTGACCTTTGCATAGTTTTTGCATGGGTTGGCGATGAATGTAATGAGCTAATTAATATTGAGTGGATCATCTGCCTACTAGAATGTGGAGCGTCGACCACGAGTACGTGGCACTTAGCGCAGGTATGAGTAGGTAGATAGCTGATAGAGTTAAACGGTTTTAGCCCGCACCTCCAACGCGAAACGACAAGTCTAGGCGTTAAACGCGTTAATGGCAGCTTAACGTGCACGGTACAGGTATGAGCGAGCGTCAGCAGTCATTGCGCGCACATTCGCATTTTGCGCTCATGGGTATAGGTGTCGCATGTTTGACTAGGTTTGGAAACGCGCGAGTAAGCTCTCCTAGAAGCGTCCCATTTCGTTCGGTCCTGTTTCGCTCCTTTCGCGTATCTCGGTCCACCTATCGTATCTGCGGCTCCGTTCCCGGCATAATTCGCGCATAATGCGGCTTTGTTAGCTGCAGCCCGATGCATGCGCGGATTTGTGACATGAATTTATCGCTCGATGCGTATTTCGCACCGCAAATTCCATACTTCAGCTTCGGCCCTAGCGCGACTTTCGCGCCGAAATGTAGAAATAGATCTCCGTGCTGAACGAGGAGGAATCTAAATGATGAAATATGTGATCACGAATTAAATAGCGAGTCAGTCGTTCGATTATGGTAGAATGATAGCACTCTTGCGCGTCGCAGAAATTCGCAGTCAAAATTAGCGAAATATTCTTTAGCTTACTTTAAGCGTAGGTTATTTGTTGTTTTTTTTTTTACTATTAAGCAAATCTAAGCACAATCGTAGAGTGCTAGTGAGACATACGTAATTCTCACGAGTAGCGACTCCCCTCTACTTTCATTCGAATAAAAGTACGACGCTCAGCAGTAGGGTCGCAGTTTACATTCAGGTTTTGTAGAAGTGACATCAATTATCTTGAATGGTCTTGATGCTAGAGTTTGAATTTTCAATTACGAGACATTTACGTACATATTAAGCGGAAAAGAAGATTTCACAGGCACATAATCAAGAGATTTCTACACTACAGGTTCTATTGCTCTAAATCAGCATTAATTTGCACAATTTCACAAGGCATCGCTTGTCGTCAATCGATCGACATTGGTCAATCGAGCGCCCTATTCCCGCCGTTTCAGCCACGAGCGTCGGACGATGGGCGATAAATAGTCGGCGATAATTACGAAGACGCGCCGCCGCACTAGCCATAAACTAATAGAGCGGCGCAAAGCGCACAATTTGTTGCGAGTGCAAGTTGGAAAAGTGCGCGCAGACTAGTTTGCGCCACCGCAACGATGCGATGAGTTATGCAGAGCGAGCAAGACGCACGCCGGCCACGAAGACACGACCGGAACCCACCCACATCGACAATCGGCAATCGCGATCGACAAACGCAACCGATACCTTTGAACTACACGTTTTTGACTCATCGCGCTGCCGTAATGTATCTAAACTGTGCTAATCGGGGCAGTCAGGATGCAATCGCGGGACAATTAGCAGCTTAAAGAAAAGAATTGAAATTGTGAGATTCGGCAAGGCACTCGCTCATCAACTTGTTAACTCATCAACATAGCTTTGCACTCTGTTGAGTTAATGAGTTAGTTGAGTTAGTAGTTTGATAATATCAGGAATTGTGCACGTGGCGCGTCCAGAACGATTCTAAACGATTGTTCACGTTGGCTTGTGCTTAAAGGCTTGTATTTTTGTATCACAACTTCATATTAATTATACGAAAATGTGTAATAATATAATAATATAATATAATAATAAATGTATAAGTGTAAGATTTTCGAATAACACGAATACTGCATTAATTGCAAATATAATTGAAAATAATTCGATTGAAATGAGAGAAAGTACAGTGGTAAAAATGATCCTGACGCATGGCTTGCAGAAATTAAAGAATTACTAAATTTGTAAGCATTTATTGTTGTGTATTAATAATAATTGACTCAAGCGCACTGTGAAATTAACTACATATGCCAATCATACAAAACCGCATTAATTAAAGCAAATTGTAATTTGTGCTCTCTTCGTTGAGAGGTGCACGACACGTAAACGCACACAAGTCGTGATTCAACCATAACATTACCGGGACAGAGCGCCCTGCATACAACAACCGAATGTTGAATGCCGAACGTGGAAAGCAAAGCGTAGATAATAATTAATTAAATGATACGTTTATATGCGTTCACATGTTAATCCGCTCGCGAGCGCAATGTTCACGGTTATTACCTTGCCGACGACGGCGGGAGACGTACACCGACGCTGCCTCGTCCGTGAGCACATCTGCACGATGTGGCGGTGCGAGAGTGTGGGACATGTGTGCGTTTTCGCCGCGTACGCTCTGGCACGAAAATGTTTACATGTTTAAACGATGCTTACATGGTTACGCGCCCGTCTGCACGACATAATAGCGATAATAGCCACTTAGCACTTAATGAATGGCTGAATGCGGAATGCCTCCAACAAGTCGGCCAACGAGCGTCCTATCTCGAGTGTGAGCCGGGGACTTGCAAGGATTCAACTTATTCAATAAATAACAATAAGGATACTTGTTGATGTGGAATAATGATATTTATCATTATTTAAAGAATTGAATTGCCACCACCTCTTCCCTCCCCCCTCCCAGGTGAGGACGCGCCAGGTAGTCGAAACAAATATTTCTTATATGTCAATATTATTTATTTATAAGTTTTTTGTCATTTACAACGCTAAATAATCATGTCTGTACAATTCCAATTGAAAAAGTCTTTAAATTTTTTTGTCGCCTCGGAGTGAATTAACACTGAGAGCTTATTACTTTATCTACAACAACACTTGAATTACTTTGAATTATTTTGTGACGTATGTTGTTAGTTTATTAGGTAGTTATCTCTCGGAATGATGCATCTGCAATGCGCATCACTTGTAGCGCACTTGTCTACTCCTTCCACTTTTCTTCATATTTAAGCAGCGACGTTGACGCGCTGCCTTCACACCAGGCTTCGCTCTTCAAGCTATCCATACCTCCAAACGATGTTTATATATATTTATGATTTTCTCACTTGATGATATCTAGTAATTAAAAAAAAAAAAAAACGCGACCATATAATTGCGAAACAAACACGGGAATATATTTGAAACTCAAAACGCATGGTTCAAAAAGCACGTAATTCATTACACACGTGCAGGTTTATGTGTTCTGGTGCGAGGCGAAGTAAATTGGTAAAGTATTGTCGGGAAATAATTGAATTCCTTGCATCCGTCGATCGTCGACGCCTGACGTGCGTGCGGTTTGCGCTCGATTTGCGCCTTCCTCTTGCGTAGCATGTGTGAAATAACAAATTGGCCAAGCGGACGCGAAAGATCAGGCCGGGATATCGGCTGGGCGCGCGGGACGCGTGGGGCGCGTGCCGAACGCCGATTTTCTAATTCAGGGCGATGCCAGGCCCAGAGAAGAGCAAGTCATTTGCGGCTAATTAAATTTATGGCGCGCGGGGCCCGGCAATAAGTGAATACCCATCGGCCCGTTGGGAGGTGGTCCGTCATGCGAGCCGGCTGATCGCTCTGCCGCTTTGATTGTTTGACGGGGCCGCGACCACTTTGATTGATCAACTGGATCAGCCGGCTGGAATTTCACAAGCAAAAAGGCTGGTAGATTTAGGTGCAGGTTGGATTTAAATGACACTTCATTACGTATTACATTGAAATGATTACATGTTTATTTATTGTTTGTAAGTTTTAAGGATTATTTTTAGATATGCACTTAATTTAGAAATATTTTTTTATATCAATTCTCTCTCTAGTTATGAAATAATTTACTTCTCCTTTTCTCCCAAAAAAGCAAAAACATTTAAAAAAAAAGTGCTTGTCTTGGAAGAAAATTGGTTATTAGCACATTTGCTAAATACATTAAATTATTATTAGTCAAGGGTATTGGAATTTTCAAAGTGGATTCATCAAATAATCTAAAACAAGGCTAGTACCTAAGAGTTGAAATTGCATAAATCAATAAAAATTATGGTCAGTAGTTCATGATTCTGATTCTAAAACTACCCTAAAACCAATCATATAAAATTAATTTTTCCATGTTTTGAATTAAATCTAGGTTAGTATTAATTAATTAGGTCTTCGATTATATTTATTTATTTATCCGTATGCAATTTGTACGATTAATCAATTGACATAATAATAAAACTCGGAATTCAGGAAAAAATAAACTCAACATGAAATCGCTCAATCCAATTGGACACGCATTATTGCAATTGTGACAATTAAGAAATAAACAGGTTGTTCTGCAGCGTCGTTTTTCCTCGGCGATTTTTCTATGTTTCGCCACACACTTGTCTCTCGTCTCTTGTTCGACTAGCAACATTGTGTGGCGATTTCGAAGCCGGTGCGTTACGTTCGAATGATTCATATTAAATTGCATGCATCAATGGACCACATCCATATAGTTTCTTAGTTCTTTTGCGCGCGCGGTGTCTCCGGCGTGGTCGTTTTTGTTTCTCGCCTCGCTCGCCATCCGATGCTTATTTCACACTTCACACTGATACGCACACTCGTCGGCTTGTAGCACGGCTGCTTTTTTTGCTCGTCAGCGGTTTTTCATGCCTCGATGCTGCGTCCGACTTTGCATGATCGATACGAGCCTCATGCACGAATGTGCAAATGCAAAGAAACTCTTCGGCCGGGCGGACACCACCGGGCAATGAGCACATGCACGACCTATAAAGTCACCGCGTTTCCGCTCGAATGCGTCTTTTCTTTGGACGACTGTGTGCTTTTTTACCTGTATATTCGCGTCGTGCTCCTTCTACGAAGAAAATTACCACGTACTAATCGGACCTGCTCGAACAACATGCGACAGTGATGCTTAAAATGCGCGAAAATGTTTCTGTTTCACTGATATTTGATCCTCCGGTCAATTTTTCAGGCGAAAGAGTTACAAGAAAGCATGGTGGATAGAAATTGATCTTTCGAAGATTATTTGCGACGTTTACCATCTTCGTCTCCGCCCCCAAAAGTTCGCCGTGTGCAGGCCAAGCAGCGAATCTATCACGATTTCCATTCCGCGTGCGTTCCACCATTCTTTCGCTTTTATCAGCTACCGCTGCAGCCACCGCCACCAACACCAACCAACCGAGATGCCCGGGTGCGATTTGCCACCAGAACAAATGGCTCCCTCGACAATTAAAAGTCCTCCACTTCTTCTTCAGCTACTTGTTTTTCTTGAGATGAGGCACTTCACTTCCTGCAACAAAAGATTCAATGCGTTGAAGCGTACGTTACTCTTTTATTTATATAAAATATTGCACACATTGATTATAAAAATGATTTGTTTTTATTTACCCTGAATTTATTCACTCTCGGAGCGAATAATATGTATCAGATTGTAAATAACTTTATATTTTCCAAAAAAAACTGAATCTATATAAAATATAGTTTCTGAGTTTCTCTTGCAAAATTTTGATTAGATTTTTGTCGTTGAGAAGTAAAACCCTAATTCTTTAATTTCCAGCCTAGTATGAATATTGTTCACGATTCGATACGATCACGATACAATTTTTAATAATACTAAATCAATATCTAAATTCCTGATTTCTTACAAGTTTGACAATCTATATATGAATTATCGCCAAAATAAAAGACTTGTCCTTTCGCACTTTACCTGATTTTCAATGAATTTCTACCATTAGAGAATTACACATTTACAAATTGAACGAAGTGATGAAATTTTAGATTTTAAGTAGGTGTTTACATGTTGGTCTTCCCTAAAATGCTATTTCTTTTCTTACTTAATATTATACGTGTCATCTCAAGGCAATTTCAAAAATTAATTAACGACTGGCAAAGTGTTGATAAACACTGCCATAAAAGATGCCGAGCGCACGAATAAGATGTGTTGAAGAGGCGCACTCTCATCGATGCCGCCGCCCCGCAATGGCAGACAATACATGGAAAATATGGAAAACACAGAAAGTCAAGGCGACGAGTGACAATATGACATGAGCGTCGGCTTGATTGCAACTTAATCGTGTAACGCGAGTGTGCGGATGCGAAACAATTTCCAAACATTCTCTCGCCAACACAATGCCGCCGCCGCTGTCTTAGCCGCCGCCTTAGCCGCCGTCGTCAGGAAAGATGAAGAGCATGTTGAAAAGAAGAAAAGCAGCCGAGCGCATTGTTCTCTAGCGCGGTGCGATGTGAATTAACGCATCTTTTCGCGACTCTTCTAGGATACGTCGATAATCAGCATTAGCGCGCATTAGCTATTATTTATTGAGTTATTGGGGCATGATTCGTTGTTATCGCATCGTTTAGCTGCTCCGGCCGGTGAGCCGGCAAACGAATGACGACCGTAAATTGCGTGTAGATTTGTAGATGTGACCGCGGCGGATGCCTCGGATGCCGAAAGTTCGGCCCGCCGCGGCCGTGCTCGCGCTCGCAGATCGAAATCGAACTATATTAATGAGTAATGATGCACGACGGCCGATACATGCAATAATCATTAGTCGTCGAGCGTAGGCAAACGCAACGTAACAGATACATCGCAGTCAGTCGGGGCGTGCGGCGCAAAAAGTCGGCGATGGCGACCGACGACCGCTGGAGACGGCGGAGATGAGCAATAATAATAATGGGCAATGATATATGTCGGTGCGATTGTAATCGTATCATTCGTACCGGTGCCAGTACGGCACGTCGCGGCCCGCGCTGGCGTCGTGCACGACGCCGCTGTTCACATGGCGAAGAGGTCCATGCGACTAATGTCCGAGTCATGTTCATGTTCATATTCCGTCGTCTTATCTAATTATCAGACGGCGCTCGCCGGCGCGGAGCGCGCTGCTCTCGTGGTGCTCTAAAGTCGCTCGGAATTAATAAATGTTCTGCATGATTTCTTTCTTCTTCCTCGCGCTCTATTTTACCTGGGAATCTAACATTTTCGGGTTATGTCATTTCTCTCAATTTTCTTTCTCATTCAATCACTCTGCCTCGTTTTATAGGTTAAACACCGTCAGACATGATTGATATCTGAAAACTGCTCTACTCACTTGAATCTGCCTTCGATGACTGATAAGAAGAAGACTATAAATATTAAATAATTTACGGTTTCCTTCATAGATTAATTTTCTATACTCTTTATGATACTTTAAGCCAGACGAAAATATGTTTGCTCTTGGATTGAATTAAAACTCAGCCGAGTTGACACGAAATCGTTAGCTTCATATACAATTTCTTGAGATTTCCTGCCGCAACTAATTTTAATAAAGAAAATATATTTTTAATCAAAGAATAATTTTTTCCGGCTCAGAAAGGGGTTTGAAGAAGGAAATTAACTTAGGTGGCCGTCGTGCAATCGTGAATCGGAAATTGATCGAAAAACAGTGGCTGACATGTGTTGATGTGGATCGTCGCGCATCGACGTGGATTCGATTCCATGACGACGTTTGCGGTGATTTTTACATTAGTTACACCTCACATTACGCAGCGATACATTGCGCATCACATTCGTGCGCGGCCATCGTACACATCCGCTGGCGGGTCACTCGCGCGCGAACCTAAAACGAATCAACGCTGAATCCGGCCGGCGCAGAAGAAGCGCGAGCGCAAGACAATCGCTGATCGCGAGCGGACGAGCGCAGAAGAACAAAACGACGAGCGCGAGAAGAAACTGTGGCGCGATCAGCATGCGTGGGAATTCGGTTTTTTTTCTCTTCGCTTTGCTGCGTCTCTGGAGCGGCCTGCAAGTAGATCATGTCCGAAAGAGTGTCAATAACATTCCGCGTTGCGCGAGCGGAGTAAATCTATTGTGCGCCTATCCGTAGATGTCTCTCGAGCGAAATTGCAATCGTGCGAGCGTGGCACTCATGAGCTAGTGCAGTATATGCGATTCGTTACGATTTCATTTTCATTACATCGCCGCACGTACGCGCTTGCGCGCATGTAGAGCCATGTGTAATTGCCCGCAATTGCGGACCACAACGTGCGGAAATTAAAAAGCGTTGGCAAAAAGACGAGCGGCCGTGCACGGCGGACGCGCGCGCATTGTCTCTGTGATTGCGCGCCGTTTTCGCGTACGTGATTTGCCGGACTTTTAGTTATTTTAGTTTGATAATCACAAGGCGGCCAGTGGAAAACACCACGGGAGATATTTTTCTGCGTGCATGCATTCCAATCAAACAATAGGCATCTTCGGATTTTTTACAGGTGCAAGCAACGAATATGCGACTTTTACCTCCGGACAATTCTGTTGTTTTCAATTAAGCAGCGACTGCACCTCAGATGCATGTAATGTATTTAGACTTGATGCATACCTCATGACATCCTAGGCAAGCACTAGAAAAGGACATTCGATAGTTCAATTCTAGTGATGTGGAATTGCAATGCTAAAGGTTTGGCTTTAAGTTGAAAAGTTTTAAGTTTTGCTTAATTATTTAATAAAGATAGAATATTGAAAATTTCTTTATTAGCGGTTCTTGAGGACTTTCTGAAGAACTCTTCGATAGGTGTTAAAAGGTTGGGATGATTGATGGAGAGTTTTATTGTTAGCTCATTATGTCTCATTTCAATTGGTTATATTTTAGTTATCGCATATAAGTTTGTGTTTGACATGTTGTGTAATGTTAGTTTCTTCTTTTTTTTTTCTTTTTTTTTTTTTTTTTGAAGCGTACTGCAATCATACCGTATACCGACACCGTACTTGACTGCATTAACTATCAGAGTTATTAGCAGTTATTGAGACTGAATTCTGTAAGAGTATATATTCTATTGAATATACCTCCAGCAGGATTTGAATCCGTGTCCTCAGAATATGCACCTCGCGTTACTGCTGTAGTCAGACGGCTTACCGACTGCGCTACGGAGTGGGGAGTGCTGTGTAATGACTTATTAGGATGTCATAATTTGGAAATGGAAATGAGAAAAAATTACAACAATAATTATATTATACAAAAATAATTAATTAATTATTGTAATAATGATGAATTCTGCTTTAATATGTCATTACACAGATCTTTTTTCGCTGAGTTGCTGAGTATGTAAACAAATCATTCCATCATTTGATGGAATGCTGGAATTTTCATAAAGACCATTCCGGATAATTCAATGAATGAACTTATGCTGCAACTAGATCAATTAAACATTTTTTGCTCATTTAAGATGTTTTTGAAAATGGTGGAGTTCACACTCGCCTCTCGACAAGCATGCTTAATTAAGAAAATGTAGCGATTGTTGGATGGGAGCGAATGGACATCGTTGCCACTTTCAAATGTGTTTATTTAGTTAAATTTATTGCCATCGCCCTTGCTAGCCGCGAGTAGGAACCGGTGCCAGCACCAAGCGAACGCGCAGCGGTTATAAATATTATAATTTGACGCTCTGGGGCAGATTTCGGTAAACATTGGACACTTGACACACGAGAAAATTGCTATTATGTGTAACAAATAACCGCGGCTCGTGCACGCGCACTCGGTGGAACAATGCGCGGGATGGTATTACTCTCCATCTCACGCAAATAAAGTGCTAACATATTAACGTCCTTCGATGATCACACCAGGACGAGCCGGGGCGTGCAGCAAGAAGAGGAGACGCGGCCAACACACGCCCAAACCGAAAGCAAAATAAATAAAAAAAAAAAAATCGAAGAAAACACCGGCAAATATAATAAATCTTTCTGGAATTTTTGTTTGCGATGATGTTTTGAAGTTTCGCGTTGAAGAATTGCGTCGGCCGCGATGCCTTTGAATTCCGCTCGCGGAACGCGAGGAAAAAGGTGTCGGCATAAATTAACTCATAACAAACAACGGCGTTAACGAATAAATTTCCCTCCTGACCACTCATTCCTCATTCTTCAGGTCTGCGCACGGCGTTTTTCCCTAGCGCTGGCGTGTGTCATATTTCATGCCTGGCGAGTTAATTGGACGCGAGGACGCGCCGGATTGCGATCGGCCGCCGATGCTTCCGTTGAAGTCTCCGGCGGCGGGCGGGCGCGGCGCGACATGTGAGCATCGCGACGTGTGGGCGGAAGACGTGTGGATGCGGCCGCTGGCGTCGGGCGTGTGTGAGCCGCGCGCATGTTTTCGCGCCGCTGCTGTCGCTGCCGCCGCCGCTGCCACCAGTGCCGCCGTCGTCAGCTCATGTGTGCACGAAGTGGGTGGGCCCGCACGTGTGTGCACCATCCCGAATCCCGCACGCATCTCGCGCGCCGCCCACTCGTGTGCGTCCAGCGCGAAAGAAACGCGCCGCCGCCGCGAGCCGCCGTGAGCCGCCGTCGATGGATGCGCCGGAATGTGATGAGAACGGGCCCGTCCGCCTGCTCGCCGCAAGATCGCTTCATTGGTGGTTACATCAATCAAGATTATCGCCGGCCAGCGATGCGTCCGGCGCGCGTGTGTAATTATCGTTTTATTGCAGCCCGCCTCCTTTCATAATCTGCCACTTGGACGGTGACGACGACGCGTTTTGCCATAATGTCTAATTAACTTTGGATTGTGTTTATTTTGCTGCGTCTCGCAGCGACGAGTGCATGCACACGACCCGGCCTTCTAACGCGAAATTCGCGAGAGCGACGTGCAAGCCGTTGGGAGGCAGCAAATGCCTGCCATCCGTTTCGCGCTCACGTGAATCGGCCGTAAATGAGTGGAAAAACTTTGCCCCGTTAACTGTAACAATTAGAGCACTCTCGACGCAGTCGTAATGGTCATCAGCGGCGTTGCGGCCCGGTGTCTCGGCGATTGTTCGCCGTGAGGCGGCTCTTTCTTCGCATTGTTTGCATACGCGCGCGCGACCGCTCGACCGCAATCGCGTCGTCAACGTCGTCCCGCGATCAGTATCAGCTGCGACTATTATAACGTCAATAACCGTCACAATAGCGCCATAACTATGGAAATAATTGTCGCGCTACGTACCTGTGATTCTGCTTGGTGGCGGCAACAAAGTGACAAACGTCCGCAAATCCCGAGCAGAAATCACTTACAACCTGCGGCTGCCCGCAATTTTACTTCCGCTTTGCTCAAATCTGTCTTCTACAATTTACAACCAAATTAACACTGTACTCTGGCATTACACGGATATAAGTATTGTTTAGAAGGACATGTAATTGTCTCAGATAAATTGAAAAATCGCCAAATTTCTAGGTAAATATTTTTCTTAATTAGCATGTACCTAATTCGCATCTATAGTTTGAATCACAATTATTAGATTATCTAGACCTACTGTAAGAATTCATTAAATTGATATGTTCATCGATGATGATTTCCTTTGGAATTACTTTTGTGAGTAATTTTAGCTTAGATGTCATAAAGAATGTTCTCTAAAAACGAAAGCATCAAATAATTTATCTAATCAAAGTTTACCTCATATTTTTAAAAATTCATAAATCAGTACAGCATTATAGTTTACACTTGCATTTTATAGACATGTTTTAAGTAGTGTTTTATTGAATTAAGTGGTTAATAGAATTAGCGCATAATAAAATTCATAGCAAAATATGATCAACAACAATAAACATTTAAGAAAAATACATTGACATTTGAATACTCATCACGTTCATTCTCTTCTTTATCCGGATGCCTTGGTACCTGGTTGGTACCTCATGCGGGGACAGGCATTATATCGACGCATTTATCTAATATCTATTATCATTTCTCCTTTTAATTGTGGATGCGACTACGCGCGCTGAGTTATTGACAATATCGTCCGATTGGCGTCCGATTGGCGTCCGATGTGACCGCCGCATCACATTGTTCATTCTGTTTGCATGATTGCACGATTTTGTCGATATCGTCCGACCGTATCGGCCGATCCGTTCATCCGATTCGCGCCTTGCTCGCCAAGATTGTACGTACCACCATCATATGGGTTCACTGCGCACCGTGATTCTTATCGCAGCTTCTTTCAGCGCGTCTAAGCTCTCGCTGAACCGAGAGAGTGTTAAGCACTCGACTTATTACGACCCGTACGTTGATAAATTGTATGTACTGATCTGCAGTGCTCTAAACAAATTTACAGGTGAGAATTATTTGTAGAAGATTTTAATTATTGTCAGATATTAGTTCTATTACTGAAGTCAATCACTACTTAAATATCATTTTAAATTATCGGCTTTAATAAAATTATAGCTATATTTGATCATGTCAAATTGACTTCTTGCTAATAACTAATTCTCACATCTTGACTTAACAATACCAGATGGGAACGCTTAGCGAACGCAAACGCGTTAATGATTTGATAATATATTTTGTGTTGTAATAACGTGTAAGTAATGAGTGTTAAGACCGCTAAGTGATAGGTAATTATGCGCTACATGCAATTTACGTTCACATATTGTGTACTAACAAAATAGCACAAAGGCCGCAGATCACACTCCTTTCATAATCAATAATTAATCCATCATTCATTTCCACTCAGAAAGTTCAGAATGTTGTTATATTTTAAATCACGATTTGAAGCCGGTGATTATAGCCGGAGCATTTGAATATTTAATGAAATTCGGTTTCATGTGTTTGCCTCCTAGATTCTTGCGATGATTCCGTCATTGTGTGAATGTAAAACAATCGCTCGGCGCGATTTGAATGAAGCAGAAATCAATTTTAAAACGCGAACCACAATAAAATTGTGATTGAAAACCAATTGACGATAACTAGTGCGTGAGTGGTGTAGTGTAAATGGTTAGATGCCTAATCGGGTCGCACATGGGGAGATCTCGATGGGCGATTAGAATGCGTTTACTATTGTTAGATGCGAATTTGTTGCCAATTGATCTTCAATTTTACATGGCTTCAGGCGGTTGCTGAAGATACAATACAAATATTGAGCACAGTTATTTTTAAATCTGGAAGGTAAATGTTAAGAGTAAATAAAGCAATGAGTATTATTGTTAAGTATTGTAAGTAATAGAAACAACTTAAACAAATTTACGCAAAATTTTATTTAGATAGTTTCCAGAAGACTAAGAGACAGAATTTGTAACATATGATACTACTAACTAATTTAGAATTTGCCTGCTAGACACTCAATAGAACACGTAGTCTGATAAACGTGTTTATTGGAAATTATTTATGGTAAAACTATTGCACTAAAATAAATAATTCTAAAGAGTAATGAATCATAACAATTATAAAGTTACTTTTGTTGGTGCATGATACCGAAATAATATTAATTTAGTGATCCAAAGACACGGAAGAACATTGCAAAAAATGCAACAGATGGGAAAAGTCGGTAGGGATTTGGGCAAATCTGCTAGTTGTACAGTAGATTTGCGCAAAGTATAAAATACAACTATGCATGTTTCGATATAATTGAATAAAAAAAGATATTGAGTTATATGATGTGCCAGCATTTTTAATGAAGATTTATGAACGTATACTATTGATTAAAATTTTTTTTGTAAAATTGATCATTATTAATCAAAATTGTAATGCGTTGTAGGAGACGCCTCTAGTAAGAATATTACTGAAAACATGTGTCCACCATGGAAAAACATAGATGAAACAAATCTCTTGCGATACTTATGAATGATACAAGTTAATAAAGAAAAACGAAGAAGACTTAAATTTTGAAAATAAACTTTCGCAGATTTCTTCAATTTCTTCTTCAATAAAATCGTTTTTAAACTGGCAATAATCAGAAAACAGAGTTGATAAAAAATAAACGATTGCTTCTGCCAGAGAAACTTATTGTGGATAATATATCGTTCTTGATATTTGTTCAAAATAATTTTAGAATTTGTACAATTAAATTTGTAAAAGCTGGAATCTTTGCAAAAACAAATTACGATAAAACTGTATATATTTTCCAGCTCAATGCATAGATAGGAACAAAACTAGAAAATAACTTCTCTGATTTATTCGATTTACAACAGTATTTAAGCAAAACGTGTGCCTTCTCTCTAAAAATTGTAAACAGAAGTAAGGTACTAGATTTACTATTGTATAGTATTAGCAAATACGTAAAGAAATTAATTAATAAAAACTGACGAGTGAAATAAACTGCAAAGAATTTGAAGTGAATTATTTTACGAGAGTACTAGAATTTTCTAGTGATGATATTTTAATTATTTCGATTGAAAGTCTGTATAGTAGACAGTCTCAAAGAAGCAAAATTATACATCATCACCGGCTGAATGTATTTAATTACAACGATGTTCCATTGTCCCACAAAAACAGGGTTATTAAGCTCCCGAATGAGCGGCGGCGGTTTCGACAAATTACCACCGCGCACGATCTACCTACGACATGCACGTGAATATCAGTTACATATCGCCATCAACGGATCCACACGTTGTCATTACTCCGCGTTGGTCGCTATTACACGCAGAGCTCCCTATCGTGTTATTAGCCATCAATTGTGTTTGTCTAGGTAAGTACAAATTACGCCTGCTTTTTTAATTGCGACGTCAATCGTTAGCGGGCGACGCGGCGTTTAGCTGCATAGTTGAGCAGAAGGAACGCGCGGAAACAAAGCGGACGATTATGCGCAGCATTAAGGAACCGTCGTCGCCGTAGCCGCCGTTGCCGCCAATATCGACGTGTATCGCGCGTATCACTCCATTAGTTATTTCAGTGGGATGCGCGACGAAATCGAATTGATATTAATTGACATGTGTTTGACTACAATTAACGCACATCGTCTACCGCACGGCATTTGGCGGTAATTGCGGTGTGTTCGATTGCAATGTACAATCATCAATAATTAATGTCTTCAATTGTCTTTGTTGTTGTTTTTTTTTTTTTATACAGGTCATATGGAAGTGTTTAGTTGATGGCTTGGCTGCCTTGGCCTGTTAGTATTTTCGTCGCAATCAAATCGATAGCAACGAGTGCGGTAATAACGCAAAAAGTGGATTGCGCATGGCGCGCGCGTCCTAGTAATAAAATGAAGCAATTTTCTTAGATTTCATTAATGCTCCACGAGGAGGTCCCGGCTGAAATTCATAAACGAAAGGCAAATAATATATCATTGACCTGAATTTCGTCCATCTCGACTCCTTCAATTACGAAGCGCGGCGTCCGCCTAGGCGCAGCGGATCCCGTTCGGATGCAATGAAAGAATATTCATATTCATCGCAACATCAACACTCGCATCAACAATAACAATAACTTTTGCATCATCGGGCGCAAACACGCCGCGCACAATGGGCGCGCGCTGTACATAATGGGCCCGGAGTGAAATGGTCGAATTGGAACGCGCGCGAAGCTCTTCGCAATCAATAATACATGATACTACCAAATGTGAACAACTTGGAACAACTTCTTTGGCAATCACCGATCGGCGCTGACGAAATTTAATACGCGCTAATATCGCGCGCCGGAAGGCGCCGCGCCGCATTTTACGGATGCAACAATGGCCAATGCTCGTCCGCCCGCCGCCGCCGCTATTAACTAGAATAAGTGGAAACTATTAAATATGAATTAGGAAAGTTCACTCGTGTAAGCATAACAATCAACGCGCTTTGTTTACAACATTATTTGTTCGGACGCGCATCGTCTCCATTGATTTTCAAATTGAATTTGAAAAAAATCTTTCTATTACAATGGAAGATATATTTTTGAAGGAGTACTATTACAGATATTCCTTACGTAAATAAGCCTGGATTTCAAATGTCGAAGATTTTCTTTCAAATTATGCTGCAAGCGTAATAAAATTCTGATTGACCATTTGAAGTTAACATCTATCATGAAGTGCAATTGTTCTACTAGTAGCCTGACTTTTGAAACTAACGATTATAAGTAGTTTTGGTAATAGAAAATACTATATCTTCGCACAATTTGTAATAATTAAATCATTGTTGTTCCTCAATACAAACTTTTTTAATTTGAATAAACTCTTATGGCAATTTTTGGTTCTTTGTGAGCAGAATGTGCCAACAAACCTTTTTACTATTTCTTCTAGTTGAATGATATATACTTTACGAAAGTATTTAATTATTCTCTTTATGCGGTCTTTAATTGTACCGCTTGCAGTGCTACAAAGTTTCAATAAAATCCTTTATTTGACACTTGTAATTACGATTTACAACATTAAATCATAAGATTCTAAAGTTTTAACTTTTCCAGTTTAGCCAAATTGTAGCCCAATACTTTTCTAGTACTCGTCCACCTGTATTAGCTTTAATTTAAACTCTTCGATGATATAGCTTTATTTGTATTTTTAAATGAAGGAAAGCACTATCAAAATTTGAAAGTGTATTTAATAACTTATAGTTTAAGGTGTTATTCGCCCAGATGAGTTTTTCTTGAGGTAATTTCCACTTGGTTTTCATCTCTTGAACACAATATCCTCTATTTTCTGCATTCAATGACAGTTTATTTCAAGAAATAACATTTCATATCCATGAGATAATTGTAGTCCACAAGCAATGAGGAATTCATGTTCGCGATTATGCCACGCATTCATTAGTGCGGCGTACATTCCACATGCGCTCGTGAAACGTGACCAGGCGCAGAATAGGGGCGAACAACAATGCGAGGAGAAGAATACGAGAATACTGCATGGTCGCTGCCGCCGATTTAAAAGCGAAATGCAATATTGCGAATTGAATCGAAACAAACTTATTAAATCGCGACCACATGCAAAACAACACATACGCCACCATGCAAACAGCCGTTAATAGAAAATGTCTTCGCTCCTTTCTCTTGGTGCTCCGCGATGACCACCTCGCGCAACTCGGCGCGTTCTAAACCTGCAGCGATGGTCATTTTGAAATCTGCGCTTCTTCCGATGTTGACTGCAGGAGTGGCAGATTTTCCGCCGTCGCGATACGAGCGTGCAGCGCGCGCGAGGAAGCAATCAGTGTTATGTTACATTCAATATTCGTCAAAGCCGCGGACGCGAGGTGTGCGTCGCGAAATTGGTTCGTGCGGAGATAGGATTTCATCTGTAAGGCATTTGTTAATACGTAAACTGATATGCCACGTGTATGATATATATTTGATGAATGAGGAACACATTTTTTAGGAACATTATGGAAATGGTGATGATGCAAAGAAGATACGGACCAGTGATCTCTTTGCCAAATGTTTCAATTTTAAGGACGCATCAAATTTATTTCAAAAATAAGTTTACTCCTATAAGAACCGCAGATTCATCAATAATTCTTTTAACATGTTTCTTTATATTGTGGTAAATTCTACTTTCAGAAATACTATTATTTCGTTAAGTTCTTTGCGAAATTTAATTAGAAAGAAAAAAGTATAAAATCTACCAATTTAAAGTGAGAAACCTGCCTATTTTAAACACCTTTGCAATGATAAGTTCATTAGTTTTTTTTTAGCCATTTTAGTGTTCTTGTTTCTCATACTACTTATGCATACACACTAAATTGATGTCTCATAGATGTGTTGTAAAAATGTAGGTAAACAAAACAATAATGATTGAAATCCATCTTAGAATAATAGAATAATTATATAATTAAGTAGAACAACATACACTTGGAATAAAATAAAAATAAGCATCTACAACATGATGCGGTTGGAAGTTACACATCATCAAATCAATCAATTTTACGACGATCGGAGGGGGCGAGCTGGTAGCCGGAGGCAGCTGTATGCTGATCGCCTCTTCTAATATGTGTTTCGGAAACTTGGCATCGCACTCGAGCGCGTCTGAATTGCGCCCCGAATGCATGCAGGGTGGATCACGTATCGCTGACCGACGTACGTGACAGATCCTCGGAGATATTAGATTAGTCCAGCCGCGCGTCGTCACCACCACCAGTCCTGCCTCCGCCTGCTATTTGCATTTCGGCATTAATCAATTGGAGCCTGTGACACGCGTCGCGGTCGGTCAGCAGGCGAGCTGGTGCGGGCGCTAATTATACATGCCGCAAATGTACAAACTGCTCCTCCGCCGCCTCCACACCACGAGACGTGTTCCCGTCGCAACGTGCGCCTTTGCGCGGTACGTGTCTCGGAAAAAAACCCTGCGAACATTAAGCAAACGATCAACTCGCGCTGAGATACTCCCTATCGACCACCAGCATCTCGCCGCCGATCATGAGCCCATGAAAATCATGACCAAATTCATGCACTCTCGTTTTGCGCGCAATCACGCAAATAATTAGA
Source organism: Diploeciton nevermanni (assembly GCA_027575565.1). Lineage (NCBI taxonomy): Eukaryota > Metazoa > Arthropoda > Insecta > Coleoptera > Staphylinidae > Diploeciton > Diploeciton nevermanni. The sequence goes on from JAODIE010011935.1 coordinate 57,367, forward strand.
AACATGAGGCGCACGCCAAGCGTTCATGATTTGCTCTACAGCCATCCCAGTCTGCACTGCAATCGTGCTTTTGTTTTAACCATTTTTTTTAATGAGCGCGCGCGTGGTGGGCTTGATATGCACTCGAAAATATTAATCAACATCTAATCGGCCAACAGTGATCAGCAATTGGATTACTGTAATCCCAATAGTTTGCGCAAAAAGAACGAAATTTGATCTACGTGTAAATCAAATAAGATTCACAAAATATGCGCAGAACGTGACTGAATACTAGTTATCAGCACCTTAAACGGAATTAGAAATTTCTTTTTGTTATTGACGATGAAGCAATTTTACGTTGTAGGAATTGACGATTTCATTACTTTGACAACGGATTATGCTTCAGAATTATTTTTTTGTTTTTCTCGCATTTTAAATAATTTTAAATCAATAAATTTTTCTTCAATGTGGCATGATTGCAAAAGCAAGGAAAAATTGTTAATTAAGAAAAACTCAAATTTTTTATAAAGAGTTTGCATGTTTTGCTAGTAATATTTACAATTTTGACTACTTCAACTAAAAACAAACTATTTTATTTATAGATTTACTTTCATATACTTCAAAAACAAAATTAAATTATGTGAACCTATTTTGATGTTATTCTAAATTTATAATATATTTGTTCGGATTATACGTTCAAATCAACGTCTGCGCTTTTTCAAAAATTCCCACTTTGAGAACTTATAACTTCGAAACTATTAAAGATAAACAAATCACATTTAAACACATTTCTTTGGTATCTCTTTACAAATTGTTATTTAAGATAAATAAATGATCTAACAATAATTACGAAAGTTATAGAACAATATATTAAATCGCAACCAAAATTCGGTCAAACACTAAAATTGAAATTAAAAAAAAAAAAAAAAAAAACGATCGACGATTGGAAAATTTTGAATAATCCGTTTTCTTAGAAAATTATAATTGATTGAATGCCGTTAATGCCATCTCGATCGAAAATTTGCTGTTTCACCGTGTATTTGATATATTAATTGAGTACAGAATATCTTTTCTTTTTTCTTTACCATTTAAAAATATACTGACTTTATATGCTTTAGCAAATATCAATAATTTTTTCCACTTCTCTTCTCTCTCTTCCTGTGCTTTATTTTCAGTTGAATTCAATCAACATGTTGCATTTTTCCATGTTTTTTGCATTCGCAAGCATGCTCACATTGTTTCCGCGCAGTTTCCGCATCGCGTCTGCAAACAGCACAAACATAAGTGCACCTACATGCTACATGTGCATCTTGTCGAGGAATGGTAAAGAATGGTAATTTGCTTGCGCCGCCCCCCGCGCGACCGCTCGCCGATATCGAAAATCGTGCGCGAGCAATTTGTCCCGGCCGGGTGCGCTACACGTGAGCCATGCACGCTGCACACGACGCGGTGCGGCGAACAAAAGCCGCTGGTTGCGTCGAGGTGCGCGGAGTCATGTTCAATTGTTACCATGGACATTTTTATCTTGTCTTGATTAATTCAATAGAAACTGTTTTGCTCAAGAAATAGCAACACCGGACAGCTTATCAAATGACATTGGATAACTCCGCCTAATAAAAAACACGCTTTCAATGATCTTTCAATATTTATTCTTATCTTAAAAGATCTCTGGAAACCAAAATCAAGTGACCGTTTTTCTCCAGCAGAATTTATTTTCAATATAAGTATATGAGAAAAATGTAACAATTAAAAAAAAAAAGAAACTGACAAAAATGTGTGGATTTGGGTAATCCTTCTCTAAATCAACTTGTTATTATTCTGTTAATTTCATTTAAGTATGAAGAAAATAAAATCATTCTGAGTATGTTATCAAACCTAATATCGACATTTTGAAGTAGTTTCCTATAAAATACTAATACTTATATGGTGTACTCTTGCCCAATAAATATTTATACATTGAGCTAAATCGGATCCATTTGTTTAAAGTTGCTAACTTTGAAGATAAACAAATTATTTTGCGCAGAAAAAATGAAACATAATTTAACCTCTGTAATTATAATTTTGTTCGATAGATTTTAAAGGATTGCTTTCCAACTAGCCTCATTTTCCAGACAAGCCGCTATTTGTTTTAAGCTTAAATTTGTGTATACAAATTGCTAGCTAATGCTTTACCAAAGCCACTCCCCTTCCCCACCCACACTTTATTATTTAAAAAGGTTAACCAATTTTTTGCTTCTTGCTTTTAATAAAAATCTTGACATTTTTGCGTTCCATAAACTTCAAAATTTTGATAAACTATTCTATTATTTTTATTAACAATAATTTATAACTATTGCAGTTCAAAATGAAGAGGTAACTAAAAATCACCTTCAAATCTCATGTCCGACTGATACCCAAGCGCGTGATCACTCAGTTATCGAAAGAAGCATTTTTCTCGCATCTCTTGGTCAAGATGCGTGTGGCCTCACACTAATATGGACAAGATGCGCATTAAGATACGAGCGCGGGGCGAACCCGCTCATTATAACACATTACGACACGTAACGACGCGCGCGCACCAAAAAGGGCCACAAATTATCAGAGATAATTTGTAATCATTTATAACGCATGTGTAAACATGTTATTATAGTTCGCATATGTGGAAATTATTCAAGGCGTGCAATTAGACTTGCAGGCACATTGCCTCCGAAAAAAGAAGGTAAGTGTATTGTACCTACAATTCATAAACAAATGAATATTAGCAGGTGATTTTTGAATTGTTCAAATATGATATTTCGGTTAATATTTTATTATGTACATCTTAATAGTAGTCAAACTTAATGGTTATCAATTATTACTAATAACTGGGTACTTCCATGTTTGTAATCAAATTGAATTTTAAGCTTTGTGGCTAGTCTACTTATAAAAAATCGCTTTTCTCAAATGTATGAGTTAATGTTGAGGACTTAAATAGCTTTTTTTAAGTTTTTTTTAATTTCAGATCACACTTGTAGTGATTTAAACTATTACACCTAATACTATAGGTATCTTTCGGTTCCCTTCTGCTTTGATTGAGACTCGAGAGGTCTCTCGAGACTCGGGAGGCAATGATTTGTCAAAATTTATTAAAGGTTTAGTTGAATAATTCCATATATGTTCAAAATTATTCTAACAATTTTTCTATTGAATCTTCAATCCTCTTTACAATGTATTTCTCTTATTCACATAGTTTGATCTACACATAATTATTATATAGTATTAACAAGAATTAGTTATGAAAAACATTTCTACGGAAATAATAAATCAGCACGGATTTCGTCCGTCGTTGACCTTTTAACTGTGGAAACTCGATAGGCACTTTCATAAGTAATTGTTATTGTTCTTGTTCGCGTCGTCGTCATTATCGACTAAATATTAACTGCTGAACGCGTCCTTTTGCTAAGTGCTTTTGCTCTATCTTCCAATTTCCCCTCGTAGCGCGCATGTGGACGGACAAGTCAAGAGGCGGTGGTGTGTGTGTGCCACTTGCGCGTCCTTCGTGTGCCGTCCTCAGTGTCTTCTTCCGCTGCCACCCTTTGATGCCTTTGCTATATCTGTTTCGATTACCTATCACGGACAAATCTATCCCCATACGATTATGAAGTATATATATATGCCATAACACAGTGTTTCGAAATTGTAATGAAAATGTTTACTCTCATTGCTATTGGATGGTATTATTGTCATGTGCTGATACAAGGACGCCATTATTTAAGATTATATCACAAATTGTTGAATAGATCATTGTGGAAGGTAATGTTGGATATGGTATTGATTATGAGGACCCTGTATGGAAATCGTACAATTGTACCGATTGCACGCAGTTATGTTCCATCGGAGGCGAATGTAGGCGAAACATATTCACGTCGAGAGTTCGAAAATAAGGGAATGTGGAGAATATGGCATTAAGGAGAATATTTGGCCATGCATATATTGCAGAGAAGCGGCTGTGTTCTGGGTCTGACCTTTCCGAAGGGGTTGTGCACCGTGGGGCGGCGGGCGGCAAGCCGAACTATAACTACAACTACAAGAGATGCGCGTTACGACTCTCGAACAGCCAGCAAGATTGCGATTGCCGCGCGGCGGGGGCGGCATGTTTGGTCCGGCAGCACGTGCGTGTTAACCACAATATATCTCTAACATCCTTACGTCGCATCCCTTTGGAGAGGGTCGCGCGCTAACATCTGCAAATGTTGCAATAATTTATTGGAAAATCTATGATGTATTTTTCACTTAAACAAGATATACGTGAAGAAAATTAGAAGAAAGTATTGATTCCGAAATTGATACTGACTATTTTGTGGGCTAGCATTAAGTGTCCTGGCTGAGGTCAGCTCGGAGGAATGATGGGCGTGGATGATAGAAAGGAAACACGATATGTTTTATTTATTAATTAATTAATAAAGTTTAATTACAGGCATCAAATATGAATCAAACTTTGTATATTACTTATTCTGAAATGAAATATTATTTTATTTATGTAATCAAATGGGTTTGTTTCTAAATTCTAGAGAAGTACCTTATTGCCCTGCTCCGTAGCGCAGTCGGTAAGACGTCTGACTGTAGCAGTGATAGCGAGGTTGCATACTCGAGGGACACGGGTTTAAATCCTGCTGAGGGGATATTCAATATAATATAGACTCTTACAGAATTCAGTCCCAATAACTGCTAATAACTCTGGTAGTTAATGCAGTCAAGTACCTTATTCTTCAAGTTTGCACTAAAGTGCAAAGATTAGGATGGTTTAATTCATCTTAAATTAATTAAATACAAAAAAAAAATTAATTATAATGAACATATAACATTAAAATAATTTTAAATAATCATAATTCGTAATTATTCAGGTCTTAGAAAAGTAACAGGAAATTTTATTCAGTGGTGTTTAATAATTATTTTTTGAGAATAAACTGATATTGAAAATTATATAAATTTTATATTTATATTTGAAGTAAATCTAATTTCTAATTTTAAAATAATAAGAATCAAAGTTTGATTAAATTTTCGCAGTTTATAGAATAAATTTATTTGAATATCGAAATGACTTACAATTGTTATTTGTTTTTCGTCCGCAGTTTGTTTAAAATGTCCATGCTAGTCCTAGTCTATGTCGACTTATGACCTCTTAGAAAAAGCAACTCTTTAAATAATGATGAGAACTCCCAGGCCAACTGTACGCAGCTCTTCATTTCACTGGAGCACATTACCATATGCTCATGTTCATGCACCGCATAGTCGAATTAAGAAAACAAATGACTAATAGACATCGTCGTGACACAATGCCTCCGACGGCAGACGAAGGCAGACAATAATGCATGCAAACGAGCGCACATCAACGTTTGCTCGTGAGCATACAATTCTCGCACTTTTTGCTCGAGTTGTCCGTTTTTGCGAGTTGTGCTCACTCGCTGCAGGTATGCGGTTGGAGTCAATATCTTCACGCATTGCGCTAAAGTTCGTTCACAGGCTGTGATCGAAACCGCACAACTTTCGCTTTTTCTTGTGCAGAAATTTCGCTCTATTTGGCATGTTCATCGTCTGTTTGCTTAATGTTGTACTTTTGTGACGGTTGCAATTGATTTCTCCTGATTTTACGCAGACACTTCGTCGGTTTACACAAATTTCTGCCGAGGTTTGTGCAATTCGTGTACAAATTAATCGAATGCAGGTAGTGCGATTTCCAACGTCACACTCTGACCGTGCACTGCTTGTGCACTTCCGGATGTTGACGGCAACTGGCGTAAACTGAAAGGACTTGATGCTAATGTCGACGCCATTCTCGAGTTAAAAAGTAGCCGAGCAGCCATACCGCGTAAACAGGCGCAGTGCATAAAAATGAATAAAAAGCGTAAAAGGCATGAGCAAACAAGATCAGCACGGCGATAACGCTCGGACGGGCCTTCAACGTCGCGCGAGTTTGACGTGCTCCACATGAGCTGATGATATAATGTGATGTGATGATGTTCAATATTCTCGTGGCGAGATGCGCGTACCTGTTATTATTGCATAGTGCACGAGATTAAAAGAGGTGTTGCTTTTTTTCCGTGCGGTCTCGCTCCGTTTGACTGACGGCGATGTGTCGGGTTGACTCCGGGGCGTTCGCGCGTCTCAGAGCCAGCTCGTCATTATAAATAGCGGAGTGTTTGCTCACGACCTCCGCGAGCCGTACGTATTCCATCACCTAACATTATCAAACAATTACCTTTATCAATAACGAAGCGAACGAGCCAAACATGCAATGCCGAGGTAAGCGCCTCATTTAATTTCACCGGCCGGCCAGATCTTGGCGGTGGAGGTTGCTGGTGTTGGGTCTTCGATGATGAGCAGCGCGTGGTATCCGTATCGGAAAGCGCATCTTACGTGTTCTCGCGTTTTCCAGCGCGGTGCGAGTCGTGAACAAACAATGCGAATAATCAAGCAAAAATTCAGCGTTGGTGCGCCGATGAATTTTCGACGGTTTTAAATCGATGCAATTTACCTAACGTGCGAGGAATGGCTGGGCAATTGGAGGAGACCATACCCAACATGAGGTAGAACTGAAAGCCTAGGGTCGTTAGAAATTTGTGATTTCATCTACAACTGTTCGTGGCAATTCCGCTCTTCTTCATTTTATTTGCGAACTTTGCACATCGCACACCCTTTATTGTTGGTTTTGCACTCTACCGCGCAGCTATTAAACCATAAAACTTATTTTTAACATTTCCTTGTGATAGTTGCAATTGTGCTTTTTATTCAGCGAAAGAGATTACATTATTCAATACCACTTGTCTAGCCAATACATTAAATTTATTAGCATATTATAAGTTTGTTTAGATTGTAGATATTAGCATATTACGGGGATATTGTGCTTTCTTCTTTGCTATTCTTCTTTATAAAATTAAACGCAAATTGTAAAGCAAATTTAAAATAACGATATGACAAAGTAACAGCAACATATTCGATACAATTGTCAAAACCATAAATTAGGATTTATATCTGAATAGTTCTAAGTTCTGTTTTTATAAAAAGAAAATATTAATAATCCATTTGATTTCTTTTACATATATTGTAGTTATTTTCTAATTGGAAGCAAATTATTATTCATTCGGAAAAAATTCAATATATTCTGAAATTAAATAAATATTTCTCAGTTTCTTGCAACATGATGGCAGTGAGCTTTTGATTTATTTGTTTTATTGTTCTCGCTTGTTATTGTTCCAGTTTAACAATTTTTAGAGCCGTTCATCGAAGGCATGCGCTCCACAAATAATGCGTTTCGAGACCACACACGTTAACTAGAAATAATAAATGCTCGCATAAGCGAGCACACGTTAGAAACAAACAATCGAATCAATGAGCGATCGATTTCTCAGCGCGTGTAACAATAAACTGTAGAAGATAACGCGAGGAAAAAGAAGACAGCGAACCGGAGACGCTGACCAGCGGTGACTTAATTCGTTCTTCACATGCATGGTGGGCGCGCGCAGGTTGATCCGGTACGGTACAACACCGCGTGAGTCTGCACGCACTCTTTAGCAACGCATCGGAGAAGAATGCGACGTAAAGATCACAGAGTCAGAGAAGATTCACTGCAAACATCAAAGTTCCTGACGAAATCAATATCAGTTTATCACCGTTGACATGCACTAGTGCGGCACGCATGTAAAACATGTCATTGTCAGAGGCGTCAGAGGCGTCAGAGGCGGCAGTCCGTGTACAAACTGATTAGTCCTTGCAATATTACGATTATCGATTTCATGCTGGCCGCGGGGAACGAATCTCGGTCGCTCTCAACGGTAATATATTCCCTGTACATTCGCCGATCTTCGCCGTCCCCATTGCCACCGACAGCGTGTTCGTCTTCGACGTACAGGCGTGCGGCTGCGTTCCCGCCGAGTGGCCAAGCGCAGATACGCCGACCATTAATAACACATGCATTATCTGCGGTAGGATGTTAGTCGTCGGACCTTCGTCCGAAAACCCTTTCCCGCCGCCCTCACGCCCCGAAGATGCAAGACATCTTTTGACCGGAGCGCCGCGCCTTAGATGTGTCTCGTTGGTTAATGCTTGTGTGTGTTGGTTTCGAGAATATGTATATGAGTTCGACCTCGATGCGGCAAGCAGGCGGTGTGGGGTGGCTGTGATGCCTGCCAGTACAGTGCGGAAATTGGTGGGTGTTGGAAGGCGACCGCAGGACCAGGACCAACGTCCGAACCGATAGCTGATGTCCTTGTCTTCTGCGGGCTGCTCTTTGCTTCTCGATACCGCCGAGAGATTTCGGCTTCCTCGGAGGAGTGTACCTGTCGTCTTAGACGTCTGGGCGCTGAGGTTGTGAAGAGATGGTGCGGTGAGGGGATAGAAGTGTGTCTCGTACAGATTTTGCACGAATGTACATACCTAACATGCCCTAACTTGCTTACGAATGCTGAATATGAGATATACGTGGTAATATTCAATAACGATACAGGGTAATCAGATAGAATTTTTTTATACTGAGGATCTAAGTTAAAAAGATAGATACAACTTGTTGGTTTTATTTAACGTCTATTAAAATGTTAGCCGGAAAACAATAGTTTAGTAAAGATCAGTTTCTGTAATGTACATTTTATGATGTTCCAATCAGCGAATGATGTAGTCAAAAAAGTGTTGGCATTGGTGTGGGACGTGGATATGATGACATTAGCATGAACTTTAAGGACGAATTTGCGAGCAGCGGACAAGGGGGAGCGTCTAAGGGTTACGTCGACGGGTTGTGGTCGGCGCGAGAAAACTGACAGTAAGACATCTTCGCCAAGCCCTGCTGTCCTGTCGTCGTCATCCAAAGTCCGGCGGAAGACAGCTCGGCTGCGCTGTCCTTTCCTCGCCACCACCGCCTTGCGTTGCAAGGCCTGCAGAAGCCGGCGTTTGATAATTAATCATACATTGTAATTAGAGACCCCTTTCGGCCATGCCGCGTCCGCCGCACGTCGCGCGTATCGCGACCAAATCCGCCTCGAAAGGAAATCTTAGCCGCCCCTCAGCTCCTAAGACCGCGAGCTTCTCTACTCCTTTTGTCTTCGTCTTAATATATAACGCGCACATGTGTGCGGGGCGCAAAGCAAACATGACCAGCGCCTCTAGCTGACAGCGAGGTACGCGCGAGAAGGACACGCACACACCGTCGCCGGGAGGCGGCCAGGGAGAAATCGGAAAGGACAGACGCACGGGCGGCGGGAATATTCATATAACACAAACACTTGCCTGCACGTACGCTGGCGCGCACCTAATGTGTGTAAGACATCGTTGTGCGCCGTCCCCGCGTGCGTCTTCCTATGCCCTCGTCCTGCCCTGGCTCTGTTCTCTGACCCTTTTCTTAGACATATATCTCTAAACTCCACATGCATGTTACGACGAACCGGCAACCCTTTTCAAACCTGTATATTGGTCTTAGAACGGACTTGAAATACGAATAGGAATACGAAATTAGGAGACTAAGGACCATGCGGATTGCACAACTAACTCAGACGTCCGCTAGCCAACCCCTGCGACTGAGAGAGAACACATTCGAATATGTGAACATTAGAACATTAAGGAACATTAGAACATTAGGAGAATCGAAACATTACTACCTACGTCGGACAAGCCGTTCCTTGGGAGAATGGGGCCAAGCGGATGGGGCAGAGACTAGACTCTAATGCGCAACATGCTCACTTCGTGCATATATTACTTTCGCAACACAAGACCTTTAAAATGGTTGTAAGTCATCTATCTGAAAGCTTGCAGACTCGGCTTTGTTGCAAACTTTCTTAGCGTTATCAATAGAAGGTTTGGAAGTTAATGATTAATTTTAAGTTTTGAAGAGTCGAAAAATTGAAGACGTTCATGGCATTTGCTATTTGATATATATGTGTCGAAAACAAAACGACGTTTTGTTGCCAAACAATAGGGATGTTTTAACTGCCACAACATAAGCGTCAGCCCCTTCACCGCACACCACTTCAATGCGCCACGCGGAATTATCATGCGAGTGGAGCGATTATTCAAATGGTAAATGGATGAGGCGGCGGCAATGGCAGTAAAAGCATCAACACGCACGAACAAAAGACACATTATTTGGATACATGCACGAAATTAAGAACAACCCAAATACGCACAATATTAATAATACTGCATTTACGCCTTATATGAAAGCGACGTAAGTGTTATTATTTCGGAGAACAATGCCCAAGCATGGTACGTGTGAGGAGCAGGCGCAATCCTGGATATAATCGTGTCTTGCGCTCCAAAGAAAGGTTGCGAGGAGAATGCCGCTTTGAATGTGTGACAAGCACAATGTGTGCATTCGCTGGTACAAAAACAAGATTTTTGGAGATTCCAACTTATCATGCAAGCGGATTAGGAAATACTTTGCAGGAGAATTGATGCGACTTGATTTATACGAACGAATGACCGGCCTTCATGCATGCAAATCTGATGTGATCTCATGACGAGAACGGTGAGGCGGAGTCGGACTGATAAGTGATTAACATTGATTAACAATTGCTAAGATTTCCTGCGCTTCTTGAAAGCAAGTTATGGGTCCAATGCGCGTCTCCAAGCAAGTCCGAAGGTTTATGAATAATGCAACGAACGGTCAAGCATTCCAAGATTTTGATTTTCGAGGTGGGTGCTTGAAATGAAAATGTTGTTGCTGGGCGGCGGTGGGTAAAGGGTTATACACATCATGCAGGCGGCATGTTCCGCGCCTGACGCGCGAGTCGCTTCCCGAAGAGATCGCGACGGACGAGTGTTATGATTTAGTTATAACCAAAGCCCGCATACACACAATACGAATCGATAGTCGACCGCCCGTGCCGCCCCCTCGGCCAGCCCACGTTTGGCGCGGACGTCCATCTCAAGACATTTCGGCCGAACATCTCTACGTTTAGCGCGGCTCTTTGTTCGCCGCTGTAATTTCCACCTTCGATTCACCCTGTGCCGCCGCCGCCACACGCCCGCACCCTTTCCCTAACAACTGTCCGTTTCATATATCCAGCCATCCGCCCCGCGCGCGCGATGGACTAATTCATATTCCTCATACTTGTCCACTCTCGAACAGAGGCGATGGCGAATGGATGCGAGATGACGTCGGGTGGCATGGGGGTGGGCAGCCAGTAGGTAACTCGCACGCTTGCCTTCGCCTTCTGTGGGGCGTATGCAAATGAGGTGAAACGCCGAACACGGCTAACTCGGCTGCGGCCGAGCGAAGACCAAGACGCCTCGTCACCTCCCCACTATCCCCGCAGGTCTTATCAAAGTCCACGCTAACATTCGCCTATTCTAATCACTACACTGGCTGTCCTGATCGCCCGTCTCTTGAGCTGGGATTTCGGTGTGTGGCGGTGGCAATGACACCCGGTATGTGAAGGTTGATGAGTAATGTTGGGCCCTAAGATTGTGTATCCAGCACGGGTAGCGGCTGCCGTCCGTGTGTGACAGCGGGCGTAGGTGTGAGGGTGACTGTTTCAGAGGCGCGGACCGTGGGTGGATGTGAATGGACACATAAATATTAGTTCAAGATGTGTATAGTGCAAGCGTTGCGCGGCGTACGCTGGCCTCGGACCAAGAAGCTTGCCTGTCAAGACCCTTTCTCTCTCGACACCCTTACCCTAACGTCATCCTTCGCGTTGTCCGCTTTGCTAACGCAAATGACCACCACTCGCAAGATCAGAGTTTCTTGAAATTCCAAGTTTGTACTAGAAATTATTCCACGAGTTCAATAAAATTAAGATCTTACTTCTAATAAAGTCACTATATTTTTAATTGATGGGAAACATATTCCATTAATGTGTTATTATTGTAAAGACTATAATTGATTACAATTTTTGTCTTTAAAGACTTGATAGTAATTTAAAGAAATTGTTAATTTTTTATTTTGTGGCTGTAAAGTTTTTTTGATAGCTTGGTAGATTTTCTCCAAAAGTTTCCGTTCATCGGCTCCTGGTTGACATAACTTAAAACAACAAGGATGTAACACGTACCAAGTTTGGCTCTGCCCCCGATGGCACAAAGAAAGGGCGCGCGTGTTTTGGGTCAGGCGGTGTCCTCATCCAAGCAGGCGAGGTCCGGTCACAGTTCATCTGCATACGGACGAAGTAAAAACAACCTGCCGCGGTTCGAAGATGATTCGCACAAGACCGAAGACGAGGCTGGTGGCAGCAACTGTGTGCAGAACGCGCACGGATTTTGACGCTCGTACATGCGCGCGTAAGAAAAGGGTGGTATGGCTGAAAGGGGAGTCGACCGGGGACATTAATCTTACCACATCTAAAACTATCGCCGGCCGGCCAGCCTTAGTGTCCTTTATGTAAATGCAAAGGCGCAGGCACACGCGGGTGGTGAGGAGGAAAAGGAAGCGGCGATCTTGGTGGCGAGTGCGAGGAAGATTTCCAGCCGCCTTAAGAAGCGCGCTGAGAAGTAGCGAGCGCAGAAACCGAGCGGACGCAGGACATCAAAAACGAACACAGGCCTGCCGAGGTGTGGTTTGCTTGCATATTCATGTGTTCCTGCCACTGGCCTCCAGGACGGGAGAAAGAGGAAAGAGAGGAAGCGGAAGATACCTGCCAGCAAAGATTTGAAGACAATAAATACTTGCGAAGTTTGCCAGTGCAAAGAAACTTTGAGTTGATCAAAATACGCATAGGAAAACTGAAATGAAGCAATAAATATCAAGCCTCTTCTTCGGGAAACTTCAATTTCGAGCTCTTTTTGCAAGCGAATTAAATTATTTAGATAGTCGTACTTGTTATTTTTACCCTTGTCTTAACCGGGTGCTGTCTGTTTAAGTTTTTGCAGCAGCAGTAAAACTGGATCTTGCCGCCTTCCTGGCAAAAAGCGTGCAGCCGAAATGGGAAAAGAGGCAAACAACACCTGACGCAAATTGCTCGCGTTGTACAAAGCAGCGCGCAGATTTTATTTGCATACACACATGTTATTTAAACACATTCCACATCAGCATTTGCGGGTGGCCCCAAATTAAATAATTCCGGTCAGGTTCACTTGCTGCCAGCCGCGCGCAAACTTCGGCTTCTTATTCTCGCAGGAGGCAAAAACGACGCCGGCGTCGATTTAATGAACGCCGGTAAAAAGCAGAACGCACGAGTCACGACGAATTCGCGGATGCGGAGGCATGCAATGGTCATACGTTCGGCGGAATGTAGTTCGATAGTTGCCTTAATCAATAATGCGATATTACCGGGAGTAAGCGGGAGTAAGCGGGAGTAAGCGGGAGTAAGCGGCCGGCACACAAGGGGACGCGACGGCGGCAGGGCGCTAAGGAGCCGCCGTTTCGCCGAAGGAAGGAAACACGAGCGTAAGCGGAATTTCGAAATTTACATTCGCACACAATCACAATCGCAGCCGAAGGAGTAAAGCGGCGTGCCGCGGAGTGTGAGGTCTGCGGGCGGCGGGTGCGGGTGTAATATTCGCCCTTGTTCGGATCGCCTTTAGCCCGGCCACGACTGAACACATGTGTAGTTAACGTTATGCACGTTACGTGCGACGCAACCCTCTGATTCTACTCCGATCTCTCGTTTCCTCCGCCGCTGCCGTCGCTGCCGTCGCTGCCGTCGCTGCCATCGCTGCCGTCGCTGCCGTCGCTGTTACTAATAATAGTCGAAACACATGAATATATCGCGCGCCTCTTCTATCGGCGGATGATATTCATGTGGGCACCGCTGGCTTCCGCATTCACCTCACCTATACAGAGCAAATAAACATTGCTTCGAGACACTCGTGATATGGAGTTCTGACCTTTGGGGTTCTGCATCCGATCTTTACTATTTACCGTCATTAGCAACTGCACGTTCCCAGTTTTCATGATACAAATCAGTCAACTAGATATATCAAACTCATATACAATCGGTGCAAGTCAGTTCATGCGACAAGCGAAATTATTATGGCATAAATGATATTAAACATTTTCAAACTATAGCAATTAAAAAGATTTTCTTCAGTTGACCTACAATTTTCGGTGAACTAGACTTTTGATTCATTCGCGTTGAGTATAGTATAATTATTTAGTCTTTTAGAATCTAGCTTAATCATAAATTAAAGTTAATCTGTATTAAACAGTACAAAACATAAATTGTAGGTAATATAAAATTTTAAACACAAAGTTAAGAAATTATGCAAATATTGCTGAACTTTTCATGATAACACGTTTTATCTTCGAGAAGCAATAAAGATGCCAGCAAGTCTTGTAAAATTGAAATAAAATTCATACAGCGAGTGAATCACTTCAGCATAAAGTTTATAGGCATTACTCAATATCCAATAAATAAAGAAAGCTATGAAAAAAGAACTGCAGATTTTCGCATGAATAACTCAATAACGTATCGCTCTGGGGAGAAGGGCCAGATAAAATTTGAAAATTATGTTAACTTCATGTTCACCGCGAACGTTCGACGGAGGGCACGCGGCGCGCTCGCGACAACGATTACTATGTCGGGAGGAAAACTTAAACTATAACAGCGGGACGATAAAATGCGACAACTTGTTGCGCCGCCACCGCCACCACGCCACGTAGAGTTACAGCCGCGCGCTCTTCTCTCACCGTGCGCAAAAATCGCTCAGGCGCGAGCGAGAACACCATCGTCGCCGCCGCCGCCGCTACCGTCGTGCAAAGCGCTCCCTCGTCGATCGTTTCGCTGAAAACCGCCTAGATTCTCGCCGCAACGGATTTCTCTAATACCCCGACAAGCGCGCAAACAAACACGCCGAGCACGTGTGCGAAAATAAATCTAATCAGCAAAAAACGCCGCAGTATGGAGGGCAAATGTTGGAATCCTTGTTGAAAAAAGGGCAGATAGAGTGAGTGCCAGTATGCAAAGCGAGAAGACAAGGGTTAATCGGCGTGCGTCCCCACTTAGTGGGGAAAAAGTTGGAGCACATGTGTTTTTCTAGTTTTTCGCCTACGTCTCTGCGGTGGCGGACGTAATTGTTTTATAATTTACTCTGGGTCTCCTGATTGACGCGAAATATGCTCGCTTTGCTAATGGAGAGAAGGGTCCAGCTATTTCCTGTTGCAGTTGAAGAGCCAGGAAACTCAGCTCAACCCAACTAATTGAGAAGAAATTTCTACAATAATCATTAAAGACTATAACGGATAGCAAAAAGTAAAAAGGAAAAATTATCCTTGATCTTTATCACATTTACCAAAATATGTAAACCGATTGTGGATCGGTCGTAGATACGTCCGTCCAGTGTAAACTAGAATAATGAACATAATATTCCTATGAGAAAGTCCCGTCGTTCAATACAGTTCAATTCAGTTCACTTCTTCAGACGCGCGACGCTTGATTGACTCACATGCTTTACTTGCGTTTGCTTCACTTACCTGGCCACTCGCGTTTCGGCTCGCGAACGGTTTTTCGGAGCGCGCAGCATCGCTGATCGGCGATTACAGTAACGGCGAATTGAGTCGGTGAACAAAAGCGCGGATCTCATGAATCATGTGATTTACCTGTTTATTGGATCGCGACCGGAACGATACTTGAATCTCCACCTAGAATGCGGATGACTTCAACAAATTAATCGTGATTCGAGGGTCAATCAAAACTATGCTGTTTGGAGAAAAATATATGAACACTAAATTCATGCTATTGTAATTTGCAAACAATAAATGTATATAATAAATGTAAATAAACAATAAAGAATAAGTGAATCACTTACTTCCTGCCTAAACGAAAAACAATTCAAAACTTGCTCGAAACTAAATTCATTGAAGGCTGGCTTTAGTACAAGCTAGTACATGATAGACTAGTATTTTGTTGCAAGCTAGAGACAGTAGGAATTCTACTTGAAGTTATTTATTCTTGAGGTGGCAATTCTCGAAGAAGCGGTAGTAAAATGTGACATTTTCTAATGACATCTCGAGGAGATCGACGCAGATAAATGGCATGTCGATAGACCCACAGATGGGTCAGATGAAAGGATGAAAAGAAAATAGAAGAAACAGTTTTTTTAATTTAAGTTAATTAAAAAATTTTCTTCTCCATTTTAGCCTTCAAATGTAAGTATTCATTCACCGTTGTTTAATTCCTTTTTCTAGGGCATTTCTGCATGTTTGCGTTAATTTAAAATTAACTAAACACGGGTAAAGTGCAAACGCAATGCAAACGTTAAATCGCTTGCATGTTCGCTATCTATGCGGATCTGGAAGCGTCGGAATCAACCACCTCCTCCACACCAGGTCAGAGTGGGCTGCAGCGCTCATTGTCAAATCGTTGTTTTATTTTGCATCAAATTTTACCGTCTGTGCAAATTTACGATACGTTGCGTTATAATTGCTTTCGGAGCGCCAACTTCTTTGTTTTTCGTGGCGTTGTGGAAAAATTAAGGTGATTCGAATCTTTAATCGTACAGGCGCAATCAGAAAACAATAAAATATTTTTCAAGTGCTTTCCTTTCTTGGCTCCGTTGCAATAAGAGCAAATTGAAATGTTTGTGCTTCAATCGCGTTCTCGCTGTTTCGTTCCCATCTGAGTCGTCTCGTTTCCAATCCACCAATTACCTTCTTCAAATATATGTTCTTGATTTCTTAACATCTTCATTACATGACGGTGTAAGCTAACGATTTTTGACTTTGAGGAAAACATTCAAATCGTCGATGCGCCGATGATCGGATGGTGCAATCAAGCAAAATCGAGCATACGCACGACTCGAAAAATTCGTGCATGACGCGCTCGTGGAGTCCACTCGAGCAAAAATTGTCCCAAATTATACGTGCTTTGGACATTGCGCCATTACGAACAATCTATACGTCAAGAGATTGATTTTCATCTTCATCAACTTGCACTAGGTCATTTCAAGTGGAACCTTTGGTATTCATCAAACAAATCAAATTGTTCTCTATGACTTGTAAATTGTCCTGATTTTGTTGGAGATAAGTACCTATCGGAGGAGAACGCACAGGTAGAAAAGTGCGTCTTAGACAAGAGATACTCAACTCAGACAAGCAGTGCGATGCGGTAGGACAAGTACAGGACTTTTGAAATATTGTATTAATTGATGTGCCTAAATACTATTTTCCCAATTCGTACTTGATCAGTTTTTCTAGTTTTGAAATGAAAAGAAGAAAATTTATAAATGGTTGCTTCTAATTAAAGTACGCGTGTTGATTTGAATAATTGTCGGTCTCGTATATTTTCGAGAGGTCGACGCGACGGCATTTGAAACTCTTAAACTTGACGAGGGTTGAAATGTTGTGAGGGCGCAACTTCGGTTTTGTTTTCTGAGCGGATAGTGGTCAGTGCTGCAATTTCGGCGAAAGCTTAATAAATAAGGTGTGCAGAGACACATCCTGCATCGCGGCTGAACGGAATTTGCGGTGGATCATACTGAGTTAAGTGAAATTATTTGAAATGTATTAAGGAACTATAAATTAGAAGAAATTAATTTTAACGAGGTGATTTACGAAATTCTTGATTGAATTATTTTACATTAAACTTTGTATACAATACAAAGCATTTAAATATGAAGCAATAAATCTAAATAAATAATTGTTTGTCTTTTGCGCACTTAAATATCGATTCAATTCAAAATATAGAAAATTTATAATTTAGCTTTTAGTTTACACTAAAAAGATCGTATTTTCTCAACTAATAATCTAAAAATATAATTATTGAAAGAAATATAAAGAGATTTGGAATAATGCATCATAATCAACAAGTTAAATTAATTTTTTTTTTATTACACTTAATTTGCGATGTCTTTCAATTATTATTCAAATTATTTAACACTTCTAAAATGGAAATTGAACAATTTAATATTATGCTTATCAATTAAGTATTATAACGAAGTAATGTTATTATAACTAATATAGATATCATGTAATAATTTTGTTTAATTTTTGGGAGAATAATTTCACCTCAAGTTCTGGTTATTAGTCTTAGTACTTAAATTTTTGCCAAACATACGTCACTTTCATCTCCTGTCTTAAATATCCCTAAGTGATTTAAGTCATCGGTGGAACGAGGAGTACACGGATGTTGCACCGACGTCGCTCATAGGCTGACGATAACTGGGCGTTGCGCTCGCAAGCCTCCATCTCAGTCTATTTCCTATGGCTGTGTACCTCTTGATACATGCGTTTCACAAAGGTAAGTCAAATCCGTAAGGCAAACAAAGCCACAATCGTTGCAAGTAGTAGAGCTGGCATCAACCTGCTGACTAAGAAGTGGAGGGCCGTGGAAGGTGCGCGTGATCGAATCCTTCAGTACGACTCAACTCGCGAGGTGTAACGGCGCGTGCGTGGACGTCTCAGCATCCTCCCGTCACCTGCCGTCGCATCAAAACAAATCAAACAAATCAAACAATTCTGCCAGCGATTGCTTCTCACCTGGCATAGTAATTAAAGTGAATTGAAGTGCATTTAAACCGGAGAAGACAGAGTTGCTCAAGCCGGTGCATTGTGTTAAATAAAGTTGGCTTAAGTGCGTGATTTAATTAAATCCTGACATGCCAAGATAAAACACGTTTTTTGCTTGTGATGCTATTTTCCACGTGGTTCTATATGTGCGACTATCTCAACATGCCAGTGAAACTAGTGATACCGCACTGATACGGACGGTGAGTAGTCTGAAATTAAGATATGATTACAATTAAGCTAATTAGTGATTAATCGTGGAATGACTTTGATCGGCCCGTGCGTAACCCACTGCTTCACTCAACACTCATCCTGCTCACCTTCTCGCCACTTCATGCATGCTCCCTGCGGCGATCGCTTGTCGCGATCGTAATAATCATAACAATGTAATCCGTGAAGAAATTAATTGCTTGGGATTAGACAACTTCACATGTTTTACATGTCGCTGCCGCGCTCGGCTTGCCGTTCACGCTCGGCCAAAGTGCTAACAATCGTCATTGCGCATGATGTACTCGAGTGTATCGAAACAGGAGATGATGCAGTGGTTTACAATCGGTTCGGCCGGCGCGCCTTTTTCGCCGGCGCGTCATTTACATAATTCCATAATTCCGTAATTATCGCCGGCCCCGCCGCAAACGGAATGAAATTATAATCATCGCCACCATTACGCACTGATAGCGATCGCGCGACTTGACTGCTTCATTGTCCGAATGTGTGCAACGCGATTATCTTCTTTGTTTTCTGCCATGTGCAACAAGTATCATTATGGAGGATATCTGGGAAGTTGATTTTGTGAGCAACGTGGGTTCGTCAGTTGGAATTGGAATTTATTTGTTGTGAATATATAAATATTCAAAAGTGAAAACTAAATTATTATCAAATCAACTTTCCATTCATGCTTAGAGTATTAAGACAGATGTTAATAACAGTAAATTGCTAGATAACAAAGTAGACTTCAATCATACCAGACTATACTATTAGAGAACTATAATTCAGTAAATATGAAACATTAAATAAAAAAGTATGAATCTATTAGATAAATAATTAATATGAATTACAGTTTTCTTAACACGGTCTCAATTTGTGACTCGATATATTAAAAAGTCGATTGAAAAGTTTATAATCTCTAATTGCTAATTATGGGTTTTCTATACAACGCGAATGCCTAATTATTATTACAAAAAATTGGAAAATTTATTTGATGATTGCTATAAGTTTATGATAAACAAATCTTAATTCAGGCATTAAAATAGCTCATAGCTTCTGTATTTGTTATTCTGTATTTGTATTTGTCTTATCGGTAATTTCTAACTAGATTTTAGCAACTTATGTGAATAGTTGTAATTTTCAGTTTATTTAATGTTGGGGTAATTAAATCCGTGCTTGTTCGAAATTTTCATCAATCACAAATGTTCAAAGGGAGTAAGATTTGTTAAAATATAATTCATAGAATATGCCGGAATCACAACAAAGTGCGAGTGATATCACAAAAGAAACATCCCAACATTATCGCCATTTTCACACCAGATGAGTTTTCTCAGTCACGACGCACGCATCGGCTTCCCTCAATCGGCCCGCGTCGAAATACGAAAAAGAATGAAATTAATGATAGGCGATATTAATCGACTAGATATCTGCGATCAGTGAATGCGCCGCGGCGGCCGCGATTTCAACAAAGTGCTCCACCGTCTCGGCCGGCATATCAAACACCGCCGCCGGTGCGTCGGGTAGCGCCGCGCGCGCTGTCGACTCATCATCATCATTATTTATTATTAAAACGATTATTTATGATTATTGCCTTTACAATTATTCTGGCCGGGCTGTATTACGTCGCAATTAGCAATTACGTTCGTGGGCACTCGACTTGCGCCTCGAGACACCCTGTAGAACAATTTATACATACGATTCATATACGGCGTATCTTATTAAATTTATCTGATGTCGACGATGTGTACACGCCCGTACGCACAGAAGTGCTGACAGAGAGGAATAATAAAACTCACACCGGCGACGGAAAACAAAGGTGTTGACTGCTTCGCATTAATTTGAATTTGTAATTAATTAATTACACATGTTATGTTTACGCTGGTATTCCTAATTAGCGTGGAGGAATGATTAAGAAATTTTGCTTCTTATTAATGGCTTACATTTTTGAGTGAATTTTTACTGTCACGACGTAGATCTAATAAATTGTCAAATTAAATTTGCTTTAACATTATTTGTTAAAGGCAAGGAAATATTAAAAATATTTATCCTACAAATATGTTACTATTTATTGGGAGGTAATATTCCTATTTCAAAATCATTTCTATTATTCAAAATCATGAAATAAAAGAATTGTTTCAATGTAGTTTTGCTTCTTAATAAGCTTAAAACAAACAAGTTCTTTTTTTATTTTTTCAGTTTGCAGCAAATTATTATTTTTTCTATTGAAATATATAATCATGTTTGTATAACTTTGGTAGGGAGTGTTGTAATTAATGTACGAAACACCACAAGACACTAAAATTGGAAAGTGGTTTAGATGAAAAATGCTTAGATCAATATAAAAATTGAAAATAAGATCCGAAAATAAGAGTTAGTGAAATAGTGATATTTATTAATCCAATTGTGAATCAATGAAAAACCCTGAATTTGGAATTTCCCGCAACAAAGAAGTACATTGTCAAAAAAAAAACATGATCTAAGATCATTGATCGATCGATTGGGCATGATAGTACGATATTACTTATTACGATGTGTACTGTTTGTTTCTCCAATTTTTATCGATCAGGCATGCTCGCCGAAGACCAGCCTGAACTAGATAGGATCCTCCTGGGCGCATCTATGATTAGCCGCTGGATGGTTTCCCAGCTCGTAAAATGATCTGCAGAATAAACACACAATCAACACAACACGATCGCAAGCGTGGACCAAATTGCATACATGCTTCACAACGCATGCGAGAGTGCTCGTTAAGTCATCGGGAGGGAAGCTCGCCACATTCACATTACACATGACCAACGTGATGATTTCTACGTTTTACGATGCTCGAGTAATAAGTCATTCTTCCTCTTTGCGGATACACACAAATATCGGTAAAATTTGCGTGTTTCAGCCTAAAATATTACGAAAACATTGAGCATGACTTTCTTGAATATAAATCATGTGACTTCAATAACACCCTGTATGGTTTAGCTCGCGAGATCTTGTCTAACCAGCGCGCATTCATTTGTTTCTCGTTCATTTATTCATTTGTTCCATTTTATTATTTATTTCCGTCTTATCAATCTACGCAAATACTACAAAAATACTTTCAGCGCTGCGCTGCGTTCTGTCCTCCTGCACACATAAAGCGTGTAAGAAACAATAAAGGCTCTCACTTACATTCTTTCTATCACAATTTCGACACATGCGTGCAGGGCGTGAGAAATGTTTTTTGTTACCTTGCTCCTGTTTGGTTGCTTGTCGATTAGAAGCAACAAAATGGCGTCATTAGCGATCTGCGTGCGCTATCGCGCGCGCGCACTCCAAACAATTAACGTACAAATGAGCGGACTAAACGCTCGCGCCCGCCGCGATAAGAAAAATCCACGCGGCGCAAATCTGAAAAATGCAAAACGTAAAGAAGTACAAAGGATTTTCACACGAGCAGACGTCGTTTAGCACGAGTTAACATCATCTAACGCTTAAAGCGAAATACTAAACACTAAATACAGCATTAAACAATTATTCAACGAAGTGCTCGTTGTTTTGGCGAGGAAGAGAAAACGGACGTCTAGTGCGTACTGCCCTTCAAAGTACTTAAATCCAGTAAAAGAATAATTAAGCACACCGACAACGAGAAAATCGTTTAGTTCTATCAACATCTTCGCACATCGTTCCAGCGTCTACTGTTTGGAAATTTATTCTTGTTTCCGTGAACACATGGCTTTGTTTTTGGTACAGTTAGTTAGTACCTATCTTCAATTCGTATTACTTCAATGGTGCAAATACTCCTTCGATGTATTTTTGCTTTATTCACGTCGCGCCGTACGTAACCGGAACGATTACAAGATAATTAGTTAGTTATGTTGCGCATGTGTGTGCGCGGCTTGGTGTGCAATGGTGTGCAAGCACGAGCAAGGAAAGTCATTAAGTCATTAATATTTGTCAGCCTTTTTGTAACGTGTGTTACGTGCGAACCGCACGCAGGAGGAATTAAAACAAACGCGAACTGCGCGGCAAAGTGACATTAAGATCAGCACGTAAATGTCGCTCGTTTTTTCCTACCTTGATGCTTACCTACTCGTAATACATCTGTATGTACTTCTTAAAGGCGTATGTGACCGTGTGCCTGCGACTCCAATTGGGAAACAAAAGGTAATAAGTAAAAAGCTAACTAAAAAGGCAGCATGCACTCTCGGGACGCGCGCAAGACAATAGGCCAGTTCACAGCAATTTATTTATATTTAATGGAAATGTGCTCGTGTCTAGTGTGCGCATCATTAGTAATTATGAATGCATCTTAGGAATGTTTTATGAGGTGTACTGCTAGTTCCAGTAGGGAGATTGTGTTGAACATATTCATTTGCAAAATATCATGTTTATGACCTAAAATGCAAATTTACAATTATACGAATTGATCCGTATATAGCATCATTATATTATGAACTAAAGCAACTAACTCAAAGAATGACAATTTTGATATTTAATTCCTGTTAATCTAGTAAATAGTATTCTTTGTTATTGTTTGGAGCGTACTAGAATCATGCCGTATACCGACACCGTACTTGACTGCATCAACTACCAGAGCTATTAGCAGTTATTGAGACTGAAATTGGTAGAAATATATATTACATTGAATATGCTCCAGCAGGATTTGTACTGCATGTTCGCAGAATATGCACCTCGCTGTCACTGCTACAGTCAGACGGCTTACCGACTGTGCTACGGAACGAGACAGTAAATATTATTGTAATTTAATTTTTTGTTTCTCATTTTATTAGAAGAAAAACTGAAGAAAATGTATCTAACTAGTATATTATTTATCTGCTAGCAGAAACACACTTCCCCCGATTTAGAATAATATTAGTAAGTAGTACTTGTTGCAAGATTGTGTGATATTTTTACACTTCTTTTCTACGCCCAATGAATAGAATATTTCAACAATCTTCATTTATTAAAACTACCCCATACACTGAGTTTTTGCAAAAAAAAAAAACACGAAATACTTGTATACAAACTCTATCCTATTTGTGTCTTGCAAAAATAATAAAAATTCCTATCACCATTTTCTCAATATGATTAAAAAAAAAAAATACAAAAATAAGTGCCTTATTGTAACTTAAGTGTCACTTAGTATCAGCATATCAAAATATCACTTTTTTGTGCTTGCCTTAAAAGTCTATATATTATCTAATTTCTTCGTTGTATCATCTTCAGATTCCACTGTAGGTTTTTATCGTCTGATAATGTACCAAATTGTTTTCAACATTCAATGAATAAATTGTTAAAAACACAAACTGCTACTCAAATCGATACGTTGGTAATAAAATTAAAAATTAAATAATAATAATAATATTACACTATCATCTGTCATCTTAATAAACTATTTATTTATTATAAAAAAAAAAAAAACAACAACTTTCATATTGACGTATCTATATTTTCGACCCTATGTTTTTCTGAAAAGTCTCTGACATTTGCAGTTGTGTCTCAATTATAAAATACATTATTTTTCGAAATCCTAATAAATTACCATTATCAACATGGAAGAAATTATTGAAGATGAACGCAATGCAATAGACGGATTCAGCACCCCTGGTTCGGATGATTCCATCAACGGCGGGTACCAACGTGTACGTGTACGACCACGCTTCTATTTACGACACAGAAGACACCGATATCGTGGTGGCTTAGCCGATTCTGGTGGTGGCGATTGCGATCAAAGGCGACATGACGAGTTCCGGATCAATGTGAATGATCTATATAAAGCGTGTATTATGTGCATGGTGATATTCTTCCTCTTATTGATTGTCTTCACTGGGATAATACTTTCTGTAGTGGAAGGTTATCGCGATGATCTTCTTCCGAAATGTCCCTATAAGAAGAAAATCTTCGTTTGATTTATGAGTCTACAAAAAAATCGGTGGTAATTTTCACATCAGTACACACAACTTAAATCTGAGAATGTAGCTAAATTGGATTGTAATAAATTGTTGAAGGAAATGTTCATTGCTTCTATTTTATGTTAGATTTTAAACACATGATTTAAATTGTCAGGTTTTAAATTACGTGAATCGACTAAGTACTTAGTTTGGCGTCGCAATTTTCGCAAAACAATTTCCCATAAAAACTGAGTAAAGGGAGAAATTTTAACGATAAATATTGATAAATCTCTAAAAATAAATGTTTATATAAAACACTCATGTAAATTGCTATAAGTACACAGTTATTCTAATATTGTCATTTATAGTAATAAGTTAATTAATTAAGTAAATATTTGATTGTTACTTAAATGCACCACATCTTATTTTCGAGTGCTAAGAAATTTAAATTTTGCAAAGATTCAACTAGGTGATGGTCAAATTAATTTATTCTAAAATTCTAGAAAAATGTTCAGTGTAACAAAAATATTATTTTGTTTATTATAACCATTATGATTTTAATTAATTTTTATTTTGTAAATTAAAAACCAAGGCATACAACAGATTTTGCATTTTATTGTCGTGTAATAAATCCTGTCGATTGTTGTATCCTTTATATCAATATCCGTTCTCTACAACCACCCTCTTGATATGTAAATCTTGAGGAAATTTTATTTATGAGAAAATAGTTCAAGTTACACCTTTATGTTTGCATTATTGCACAGATGAAGAGAAAACGATTCTCACTATTGGATTTAGATAAAAATTTTACAAACTTAATATGTATCAAAGTTGTAAACTTTTATCTTGAATCATCAATTTAATAATCTCTAAGAAATACAAGTTGTTGTATATTTTGTCATTAAGACATTTGATTATTAATTGTCTTAGTTTGACAAGATCTAAAAATAGTTTTATGTGTTTGAAATTATTCTAGCTTGGAACTATATCCAATGTATTTTTTCCTTGAGTGGTATTGAATCATACTCATTCGCCCTAACAAGTTATTCCTTATTTGCTATCCTTGCTTGCTACTAAGTCATGAAAACACCTTTTATACTCCAGCCGTGTGAGCCCGCATATATCACGTCTGCTACACATATTAGAAGCGTTTATTCACGTATGCCAAACGCAAATACAACGGGGTTGGAACGCAGGGTGGGTAGATAGCTAGTATGCAGCACTCCCGCTTTGGGGATTTGAGAACACGCAAACAAATTGAGAATTTCCAATGGCACAGGGAACTCGAACCACCCGCTTTAACGGTGAGTAAAGGGGTATAAATTATGCTGACTACTAAATAACAATCCTGTCTACTTCTTCAATATGTTCGGATAGATGAACAACAATATTTTTATTTAGTGAAAAATACGGTTAAGCAATTCCTGCAAAGAAAAATGGAGAAGTCACAGGATTTTGAATTCTTCTGAGGGTATATCCATTATTATACAGTCTCACTTAATTCAGTCTCAATAACTGCTAATAACCATGGTTAAGTAGCTAATGAGTGGAGGTCGACTACGGTGTCTGGCTAGGATAGACATAAGTAACAGTACGCTTTATGACAAATTTAATATTTTATGTTAAACCTGATTTGATATGTTTTATGTTATTTATTTAGCTTTTATGTGTGAAATACCATAAATATTGTTTTATTTCGTTAAATTATTGGTTTTATTAAATCTCGCATTAAATTGTTATTATTATTTTTTTCAAAGCTACTTCGAATTTTATCAATATTATTTATTTATGGGCTTACGACTATAATAATAATAATAATAATAATATATTTTCTACACATACAATTATACATAGGCCATGGACTAACGGTCCTTCAGTCATAGAAAAACAGTAATTAATGGAATAAAATGAAAACAATAATACTTATAATAATAATAATAATATGCTTTTCTTCAATCGGGTAGAAGTTTTTGAATGTGTGAAATTAGCGGTTCTTGAGGACTTTCTGGAGAACTCTTCTATAGATTTTAATAGATTGGGATGATTGGTGAAGAGTTTTATTGTTAGCTCGATATGTCTCATTTTAGCTGATAATATTTTGGTGATTGAATACAGGTTTGTGTTTGACATGTTCTGTAATAAATTATTAGGATGTCTTAATTTGGAAATGATTCTAATTGTTCCTTGTTCTTACGACTATATTTTACCGAATCTTTTTTATATTTTATTCATTAATAATAATAATAATAATAGTTTGTACACATACAATCGCGTAATACAATAATACATAGGCCATCAACCTACAGTCCTTCTGCCATAAAAAACAGTAATTAATCTGAAAATCTTTGCTTACAAAATAACAACAAAATAAAATGAAAACAATAATATCTATAATAAAATGGTTCCCTTCAAATGGGTAGAAGTTTTCGTTATTCATTATTTTATATTATTATTTTCTATATATTATATCTATATTTATTTTTTCAATAAAAATTTAATAACTACAATATTTCATGATTACCATGTAAACCAAGGGTCGGCAACCCGCTTACCGCCAGTGCCCCAATTTAATGTAGGAAAAAAATAACAGACTTAAAGCGTGAGCGTGCCATTACCGCTCACAAAAATGTGCGGCATAGCTTTTTTTTCTTTTTTCGTCAGTTTTGTTGATTTAATTTTTGCGCTGCACTTTGGAGCACAAGGGTTTATTGTTCTATAAATCAATTAATTTAGTACTGGGCATCTTAACGTAGAATATTATTTTCATGTGTCAACATTTGGCGTATTAGTTTCATAAATTGTCAATCTTCTGTCTTAGCAAAGCAATAGAAGGCGACACTGCAGTAAAATCAACGCTTTATTACACTTTACTTGACTTGTGCAGTGCGTGTGGACGCAACGCGTGATCCATCAATTGCGAGAGTACCGAATTTATGTTACTGACGTATTCGTTACGCTCCACCCCGTGTGTTGAGCATCTAAAATCTTGGGAAATCTTCACCCACGCGAAGGTCACCCTGTTCTAGGTCTTTGAAAGTGCAAAAGTAATTAGTTATTTACCGCGCCGCCCCTGTGCCACCTGCGTGCCTGTATTCCAATAGGTAATGAGAAATTTATATTATTTTAAAATTATTGGTATAATTATTATCGAGAAAAATTTCAAATTTAATGAAAAGTGGATATTTAATTTTCATTATTATTTTTTTTTATTAATAATTACAATATCTAACTACAATCTATAATCGCATTCAAAGAATTCAATATGTGACACCATACAAAAGTAAATATGATCAATTTAATTCTAAATTCAGACAGAATAAAATTGATTCTTAACAAAAATCATTAGAAATATAATAAAATGTCTAAAAAGTAATTAAGGAACAACATAACAAACTATTTACAGACGGTAAATACATTACGAAATGTAGTTTGGCTGCTGGTAATGAAATTTGTGCGGAAAATATTTAAAAATTAGAAGTAATTACTTTGTCTGCACATACAGTAGTTTGACCCAGTAATAATATATCAACCAATATCTTTAATAAATTAAAACAAAGTTGTGTCGTTATAAACTATAATTTCTATTGTTTTTTTTTTCAAGCACCTATTTATGCGAATAAACATTTTCTAGAATGATTTTCATTAAATCAAAATATAGAACGAGCTTGACGGATGCAAACTTTTATTGAGAATTTATTGAGAATCTTCCGAACACAACCGGACTTCACTAAATTATCAAACAATATCCAAGAACATAGCACAAAGCGCATTGAATTTTAATTAATGAATAAATTGAAAGATGAATTAAATAAAAATAAATAAATTGAATTTATGTTTGCGTACCTATACATAGGAGTATGTTGTTGAAATTGTATTTTTTTCTTATATATTGTATAATTTTTGTTCTCTGGCATTATAGTTTTTTCTATATTTATTTTTAACAATACACAAAATTCATTATGCGTTCTGCATAAAAAAAATATTTTAAAAATGGTCCACCGACTTTTGTTGTAAACTGTTCCAAACTCCTGACTTGAGAAGATCGGCCCATATTTAAATATCAATAAAAACATAAAAGGGTTTACGGTCGGATTAAAGAAAAGTTATTTACCGATTATTTCAAAATTAAACCAACAGAACGAGTAAAATATATAACAAACTTAACAGTACTGAATGATAATGTTAAAGGAAAGAGTTTTTATGTTAATAAAGTTAAAAAATTTTCACATCACCATGAAAATTTTTGGGATAACCATTTAAAATTGAGATTTTTCCCATAATTCTCCTTAATTTATCTTCGATAAACTTCTTGATGCATCAGCAGTCGTAGATGAAAATTCCAACAAATATGGTAAATAAATGTCTAGAATTAAATTCAAATATCAACAAGCACCAAAGCATTTCCTAAGAAGAAGCAAGAAGAAGATAAAAAACTAGCAAATACAATTTGTACTTGGCAAGGGTAATCTGGACAGAAGTGCAGTTACGATCGTGCGGGCCGGACCACGCCGCCAAGAGTGTGGACTCGAGCGCATCTCTTCGGCCCGCGAAGGCGCATCCAGCGGAGCGTGGCGACCCCGCGGATGAATTATTTCTTCGACTACTTTTAGGTTTTGCGCAATGCGCCCAATGTGCGGCCGCACATACGTGCTTTTCAATTTAATTCTGATCTGCGCGCACGTATCCAATATCGCGGTGTCAGGTACACATCACGTTAAATCGCACGATCACAAGCCGCTCATCGTTGGTGATTAATAAGTAATTTCTAAATTGTTTCAGCTGCCGCTAGGAAATGTCCGTGGCCGGAAGCATTGGATGAAGCAGACGTAAGTGCGTACGCATTTTCACATCGCATCACATTAGTCGGGCATAAATTACGCGTGGAGACATAAATATATATAAATAGGATGGAAGCCACGTGGCGACGACGCCCACATCAATGTGCCGCCCGAATTTTCCAACGCGCAAAATTCAATTAGCAAGGTGTCTGTTTTTAGTTAAAGGCCGACGCGTCGTGTGTGCGTTGCGTCGCTTCGTCGCCCCCGTGCCAGTATATTTACGCGCGACGGCGACGGCGGTTATTATTGTATTAATATTCGCACGCGTGCGGTATGCATCGTTTGGTTTTCGTCTTCAACTTTTGCGAACCTACGCATAATAGACGTGTTTTCCGGGAGGAATTTTCGCAGTAATGTGGAATCACATACTATCACTTGAAATTCGCACAAAGTATTTAAGGGGAAACTTTTCAGCAAAAATATTACTTAAACAAGAAAGGTTAGATTTAGTGTGATGCAATATAGATATAAGACTTTGTTAGTTAATTAATTGAGTGATTGACGTGTTAATTTTGGACAATAAAATTAACAATTGTGGAGGACATAGGTACCTCAAATTATGACCATAACTTAAGTACTGATTTTGACAAAGGAAATATGTAATACATTAAACAAATTAGAAATAAAATTAGAAAAATATAATGAATTCTAATAACTTACCTTAAACACCTCAAAATTTTGTTATTTCCCAACTAACCAAGTGGTTAAAAATCTATCCAAAAATGCAATTAACTCAAATTAAAATAATAAGAAGAGTAAAATGTTAATTTCAAAAAAATTAATTTATTTGTTTCCTACATTTAAAAGCATTCGGATTTTTTTCAGAAAATTGCACGCTATAAGTTCAAGTTCCCATTTTAAAAGATAACGTTTCACCAACAATATCTTCATTACATTTTAAGGGGGTGTTATTTTGCGATTTGCAAAAATACGGTGACAAAGAAGACAAGCGCGTGGTAAAATAGGGTCGCTATTTGAAGGTATTTGCATGTGCGTATATTCCGCGTCGTTGCCGACGTGTTTCACGCATTTTCCGAACGCTTTCCGCAGTTTTCCGCCACCGTTTCACTCAAATCATGTCTTTGCTTTAACACCTCAACCCAAACTTGATTAACCGCAAACACACTCTATCATTTATTAGAAAATTCTCCGAAATAATTTTCTAGTTTTTAAGCACTGCACGAGAATTAAAATCAGCTGCGCCATAGGCGGTGGTTTCTGGAGCGGAAGCAAAAAACGACTCGCAGCTCTAGCGCCAAGAGACAAAGAAGAATTTGCATGTAATTAATGTATATGAGAGTGACGTGGGGAACGCACGCGGATAAAAATCACTGCCGTCGCCCCGCACCGCCCCGCACCGCCCCGCGCCACCCCGCGCCGCCCGTCGTCACCACCGCTTGCTAACGTCGAGCCCGGGGATTGCGAGGAATGTATTAAGCATTGGCGCGCGGCGAGGAGAAAAGAAATTAAGAAACGCGTCTAAAACTGAGAGAAGCCTGAGTGGTGAGGGTTCGTTAGGGTGGCGTGGCAAGTGGGGCGGCTGGAGGCTGCATAGGTACGGCGTGTGGAGTTAAGAGTTGCGAGCAGATGTACAATATTGCGTTGCGGAGGACGACGCGCGGCAATGTAGAGTTCACTGATTTTGTTAATTTAAATTTTCTTCATCTAGTTCAGCGTCGATTCGTGCTCGACTGGTCTTGGTTATTCTTTCGCTGCTGCGACTTATATTTGATGACATGTTGTACTAATGCGCGGACTTTCTAGTTCACGAGCGAAAGAAAACAACAATTATCTGATTATTATAAGAGGACAGGAAGAAATGATTTCAGATAGGAAAAAATGCAAGAAGTTTCCCAGATTTTATAAGTTAAGGCACATTTTAATAAGTCAAGTCAGTTTTAGAAATTCACCAAAATATATCATACTTGTGCAATATAAAAGCTTTTTTATTTGCGAGCTTTGAATTGGCACAAAAATTAGGTGCTGGAAACCCACTTTCAATTAACCCTCTATATTAAGAAATTGTCTTGAATGACTTTAATATAAATTAGCCTGAAATACTAAAAAAAACGTAAAAAATTTAGTTCAAAACAAACTAAATATGGGTTTGTCAGAAAACAAGTGGAAGCAGCACGAGTCAATAGTAATAAATAATTATTTTCTGAAAGTCGTTAGAAGTGACAATAGATAGATTAAGAAATTTGTTTCAAGCAAGTTTTCTAAAGCATTTAATTGACTTAAATGATTATTTTGTCGAATGTTCATTGTATCAATAGTTTTTCTTGATTTAGAAGTTCTATTTTCTATAGTTGAAAGACACCAGATTTAACTTGTTAATTTGTAAAATAAAAATTGACATCATATATAAAAGTGTACCAAATATTGATAACTTAATTTAATCTAATTACCTTCCATAAAAATGTTTATATTTGCAAAGATTCTAGACGCCTTGGACGATTTCACTTGTAGCGTGTAGAATTATAAATATTTAATAATTTACCTATTGATGATATGTTTTCTCATAAAAAAATCTTTGTATAACTCTATTGCAAAATGTTTTCTATCAGGTTTTTTTTATTCGTATTTGCAATTTTTGCATGGGTATTATGACGTCTATTACGCGACCATTTACTTTTTGAAACATTGATTTAATTCAAATAAATCTAAATGGTATTTAAAAAATATTTCTTCTTTGAAACTAAATGAGTCGTGCGCGAAGAACGCGAATTAGATTTTTTCGGAGCGCACGGCTCGCTTGCAGCAGGAATAAAAAATTAACAAAGGGAAATTAAAAATGTTGCGTCTCCGCGAAGGGTGACGCGCGCACGAAGGGTAATGTCTCCTCACCCTATGAGCCAACCCACGCCACCCTTCGCAGCGCGCAACTATGCGCCAAGCATGTTTGTTCTTAAGAAAATGTTATCTACTAATGAGCAACGGCGGTTGTCTTCGTTTTTTCCCGCTTGCGAAGGTCTACCGCCACCCCGCACATCCGTCGCAGCGCGCAAAAAATCCGCACTGTCTAAGGGACGCGCGGAGGACATTAAAATTTACATATCATATGTATGCACAGACGAAGCGGACCAGGACGAGGACAAAAACTCATAAGAAGCGCGCCCACCTCGGGTAAGAAGTTGAAACAAGGGAAGTGGCGCGGCGTGCGAGACGGCAAGAGGGAATGGGGCCGCGCTCGTAAACTCGCACGCATCGGGCGTTGTGTGTGCCGTTGCCGGTGGTGGTGCCGATGGTGGTGCCGATGGTGGTGCCGATGGTGGTGCCGGCTGGCTAATGTCGCGCGCCTTGCCTTCCGCGGCGGCAGAGTGCGCGGGACGCAAGGGAAATGAGTACGTACGTCGGCGGCACGTATGTATGTGTGCGCCTGCATTAAAAAGCGAACATCAATACTTTTCTTATTAAAACGCGCGGCGGCCCCCGGTCCTCTCTCGACGTAATGACAATCAAGCGACGGCGTGCAGCGCGTTCTTCGTCTGCCACCCGGGTGCCGCCGACGCGCGCTCGCTTCTTGCGTTTCGACTAATGTAAGAGAAGGGCTGCTGCCACTGCCGCGACAGTACGCGGAAAGAAAAGAAGAATAAATGAGGAAAGAATAAATGAATGACTGACTGAGAGAGGAAAGAGAGGAACGACGAAGACGCGCTCATGGCGTCCGCGCCACCGCCCGGAGTAAGAAGAAGAAGTACATGCACACGCCATGCATGCTTATGCCCACGCCGCCACCGACGTCGTCAAGCGCGAGCCGAGCATGATTTAAACGCGCGATCGGCACCATCCGAGCGCGATCCGAGCGGACGCTGCGCTGGTACAGCGCGGCAAGCGGGCAGCGCGCCGCCCCCGAAAACCGAGCTAAGAAGAAGTAAGAGAAAAGAAGAGGAAGAGTCCGCCCGAGCACGCAAAGCACGGGCACGAAGCACGCCGCGCGATAACGATTTTTTTGTTAATTATCAAGTCGCGTATGAGCCGCTACCAACACTCGGGTGGCGGTGCGTCTTCTCCCTTGCACGCACACCGGCACAGACACGCACACACTGCCGCCGTCGTAGGCAAATGAAAGGACACCGCGGTGATGGACGGAGCAAGCGGAGCGCCGTGGGATGCAGGAAGGATGTAAGAAGTACGAGGCAACTTTGTTCCCGATTTCATGTCATTTTCTTGCAAAAAAAAACACTGCGTAGGAATTTTTAATTTAAATGAGAACATTTACTAATAAATTGAAATTTTCGATTGACACTTTCAAAGATAACATTCTAATAGGAATTGAGATTTAGTCATTTCTTCATGTAAAACATATTTTATTGATTCTTATGTAGTGTTAAATGTCAACTTCTACAATTTATAATGTCTTAGTTTAAGTCAAACAAATACAACAATATGTACTTCAGGTAAAGTTTTCTCGAGTGCCGAATGAATTCTTATTTATTTTCTTACACAAACTTTTCGAACCCAAATTTTGAAATTAAATAAAAATTAGACATAGACAACATTAAAAACATTGGAATATATAAAGATATAAAGTAAATGTTGGCAAGAATACTAGTTTAATAATATAGGAATTTATTAACAAAAATATAATTTTTGATAATTTCAAATATACCTATTTCCTCTTGAAGATCAATAATTTGAGGGAGATAGGATTAGGTTTAAATGATATCTTTTTTTTATTTTAAATATTGCTTCTAAACAACCTATAGCTTGTACTTTGCGTCACGCTTTGTAATAAAAACACATAAACATAATTTTACAAGCGCCCGCGCGGTTGTAAAACGTGTTAACAACAAATTCCTGCGACTTACATCCATAGTTCCTCTCGTGACCTTGAAACGCCACCATTTAAAGCCAACACAATTGTTTTAACACCACCCACACTCAATAAATGTTTAAATAAAACAAATGATCATAATCTATTTTGATCTATTTTGTTTAGTTTTCTATAGAGTCCTTCAGTAATCAAAGCGGCACATATCTATTGTCGGCGCGCGTTCTGGCGTCGCATGCAAGTTTTGCCGTCTCCGTCGCCGCCATTCGATTTTGCATATGAATGCGTATTATGTGATTGAAATCATACGGCCCGCCGCACGACAGGTAAAGCGCTCCTATAGACATCAAGTTGATGTGCGAATGATGATCACACATTATGATATTTGCCGCCGGTCGGAAATATTTATAAATACGTAAAATGTATGTCAACGTCGGATGAGTGGTGCTTTCATAGTTTATGCTTTCTAAGCTCTCGATGTGCGCATTATAGGTCTCCGACGTAGTAATGTTTAATTTGTAATCCAGGAGACGCCAAGAGATTTTTCTCTTTTCTTTTCTCGCAACGTAAATTTTCGTTTTCTAATTTGAAACCCAACGCATACGAGCTTGAAACAAGAGCAGCCATAAAGAACGCGCGCATGAAGGGTAAACGCATTTAGGGGGTGGCATCTTATACCCTAGCCCGCGCTCACCCTTTGGCCGTGTTCATTACACATATGCATCCCCTCGCATGCTCCGCGCCCGGCCGCTTTCTTATTTTTAATGGGTCTGCACTCATTATAAATTACTTCGCAGTCTGGCAGCCGCTTCCGAGGGGCACGCATGCCACACACACTTGCACACACACGCGCGCACTACAAGCGCACGGCAAGGGTGTTGTTCTTCGGGCGCTGTTCTTCGCGCTCATCGCAGCCCGCCTGCCCCGCTTCGTTTCGTTCTTAATAAAGTATTGATTTTTTAGGTTTTTAATTTATGCATGCGTTTTTATTAGCGCTCACCGGCTGGCTCCGGCTCCTTTTGCGCGAGAGGCACGCGTCTCTCTCGCGCCCGCACATCCTTCCGCACGCCGCCGCCGCCGCGGAGTAGAAGACGAATACCAAGTGGTACGTACGAGTAATGCTAATGAGACGCGCGTAAAGAACTAAGAAAAGAGTGGCGATGCGATGCGGCCGTGCGGACGACGGCGCGGAGAGAGAGGGGAGTGGAGCGCGGCGCGGCGGGTGACGGGGCACACATTTATTAGCAATCAAACCCGAGAGTGGCGGCTGCTGCCGTGCAGCGCTAGCGCACACATGACTAGGTATAAGATGCAGGAGGGCTGAAAGAAATTAAAAACAGAGATGAGAAAAGAAGCGCGATATGCAAATGAGGCCGAGCTTAGGGAGATCGGTGATGTGCAAAAAACTTTACGTGGGGCGAATGATGCCACACACCCCATCTATAGCGGGCGAAAATGAGTGAATATCTTCCATTGGCGTTTTTTTCTTCTTTGAGTTGTTTTTTGATGGAATTTTTTGATGGCGATTATTACGGTGCTGTAGTCTAATGGGCGGATTGACCCCTCGTGAATGAGGGTGCGATGCGTAATAAAAATGATGACCGATTAGTCGCGGTCAGTTACTATACTAATAAAATTAGATGTAAACATACATTACTTCAATTAAATACAAATTGATGTACTCTACGTGCTTTAGCTTTTCACTTAACAGGAGAACAATTGAAGTTGCTGGAAAACAGTTTTAAATTTAGTAAAAAATGCTTGTTTTAAATTTAAAAAAAAAATGCTAAATTAAACTTAGTTTTAATAAACGGAGTTTTCAGAATCTATTTCCTTCTTATTTTTTAAGTATCAAATTTAACTTATTATTTTATTGAATCAGAAAGCAAATATTATTGATAATAAAACTAATTATTGTTTTTTTTTTCAAGTATATGATTAAATTGTTAGCAGTACCTTACAACAAAAAGCAAAAAATTGATCATTTAATAAATAAATCTGAAAATGATTTGTTATTAGCTTCCAATCGCTATTTTTTTATGCAGATCCATTTATGTAAGCTTCCTAGGTTATGGTATTATTGAAAATGCGTAGTAATAGTAGTAATATTGAAAATTTTAAAATGTTATCCTACTTAAATTTTCCATGGCAAATTATGAAGATTTTCTTTAATTTTGTGCGATAAGTGACAATAGCGATTAGAATTTTTTAAGTTGTTTCAGAAACTTTTAAAGTATCTGTATTCTACAACAGTGCGCTAACCGCGCAGCCAAAACATAAAATTCTAACAATTTTCTCACCATCTTAATAACAACGCTATCAAATACCAGTTGATTCTTCGCTCATCCTCGACCAGTCAAACAGCCGCCGCGGCGTTTCTCAGAACAAGAATTTATTTATTGAATTCTACATTATGATTGAGTGAGGATCGGTATTTTTGCCAAAAACAAAGAAAAGCAACGCACTTGTGTTACGATTCCGGAGTGGAAGGAGGCAGAAATATCCGTGAAACCGAACGAAAGGGTTGCCGTTTCTTTTATCTTTTCCCTTCGTTGTGTCTTATGCACATTTGAGTTACTTACGCAAACGAGAGACAAGGCTCGAGGGTCGGGCAACCCCTCGCAACCCTTTTCGATCGGCGGAATTTTTGTCAGCGTGTGCGTGCGCTGCCGCGCGGCGGCAGTCGATTAAAAATTCCTGCGATCGAGTTTCGCGCCCGCCGCTCGCGGCCCGCGCGCCCCTCGCACGCCGACTAATAATTGAGAATCTTCTTCTTCTTCTTCTTCTTCTTCTTCTTCTTCTTCTTCTTTGCGGCGTTGCGTTTCGCTCCCCCATTTTATCGTTCGTTTTTCGCGGCATCTAACGTCTATATTTTTAGCGTGCGCGTCAAGGGACGCGCGCGGCGCGAGAGCGGCGGACGGAAAGGGTTGTTAACGAACACCCACATAAATGCAAAAAGCGAACGAAGCGAAGGGTGGGCTGAAAAGTGCGAAAACGTCGGCGTGTGTAAGAAAATTTTAAGAAGACGGCGGAAAAGGGTTGCTCGCACTCGTCCGCCGCGCGACGAAGATGTGGGGTGATTGCAAAAAGGGGCTAAAAAGAGAACGTACATGAAATTAAAATAAGAATAAGATTGCACGACCAAGACGGCGCACCGCGGCAAAGAAGACGTGGAAGGGTTGAAAAAGATAAGGGGAAAAACGAGGGTCTCGAATTTTCAGCTGCCCCCGTAGAAGACGGAGGAGCGCGCACGGAGGAAGAATAATTGTGCGTGTGCGTTGGAGTAAAAACACACCGCCGAGTAAAACGCGAACGCACACGGAATGCTAAAAATTTCTTTTTCCACTTCTGCACCCCACGTGCAGCACGCGGAGACAAGTCATGAAGGGTTACGCTAAAATTCTAATCATCTTGACAATAAAGTCAATAATAAATTTGTGATTCCATGTCGTTCACGCAATGGAACTTGTTTGCTTTGCGCCGCATGTGCGTGTGCATTTTATTTCGCTTCCGGACATGAACGGAGGCAGCGGAAAAGGTTGCAAGTGTGTATAGACATTACGGGTCGTTGCAAAAGCATCACTCGCTCGTTCGTTTACATATATAGAGAATGAAGCGGCAAAAATCGGCCGGGGCGAAGACGGCGGCGAAAGAGAAGAAAAATTAAAACAACTCGCGCGCTCATTGCGCTTGCCGCTCACCGCCACCCCGCGGATTGCACGCAGAGAGTGTGGGGCGCTCGGTTTTACCTTCAGCTTCAGGAACTGGAGCGGCAGTGGCGGCGGCACTAGCGGTCCTTCTTTTTCGTATTCTTTCGCTTCCTACTCGCGCGCTCATTTATTCTTGCACTCTTTCTTCGCGCTCGCTGCATCTTTCTCCAGCCGCCGGCGCCCCGCGCCTTACCGCTGCGCTGACGAATCTGCATATACATACGTACAGAGCATGTGCGCGGGTGTGTGTGAGGGCCGTGCGGCCGCGGACGCCTATCACCCGCCGCCGCCTCCGCTGCCGCGCTCCTTACGCGACTTTTCTCTCCAGCGACGGTGTGTGCGCGGGGCGCCTCACACTCGCCGCCGTCGTCGGTCGGCTCGTCGTAATTCTCCCGGACGCCGAACGCCTCGCGCTCCCTCACGATCCACCCGCCGCCCCGCTCGGCCTCATCTCGGCGTAACGAAGGAGCGCGCGACTTCGTTTCGTTTTGCGTTCATTTGCCACTAGTAAATGAATATATGTATACGTGCATGGGCATGCAGATGTATGAAGAAAGCGCGGAGCGGGAGCGAAGTGGAAGAAGCAACGGCGGCCGAACCTTCGCGTGAGGCGAGGCCGCTTGTCGCGGACGCAGGCGGAGGGGCGGAAGCCTATAGAGAGACATCGTCGGTGTGTTATTGATTTTTTAACTTTTTAATTTATGCATGTGTTTTAAGGAGTTGTGTATGTCGTTAGAGTTATCATGGCCGGCGTGCGGTGGCGGCGCTCGGCGACGCTGGGCTGCTGCGGAGATCGCGCGGTAGCGACCGCACGCATCGTGGACCGATCTCGCATCGCCGTGCTGCACCACCTCAAATCGTAATTACGCGCTATTTTTTATCTAATTGATGATGATATGCGCGTTGCTATGACGGCGGCGCATCAGTGTAACGTCGCGCCGCCAACAATGCGCCCAGCACTGTCATTAGGCTCCGATGCGGGGCGTTATTGTTGCCCGTTACCTGTTACCCGCGTTTACCTATTGCGCTAATAGAAACGCGCTGATGGCGGTTGAATAGAAGACATATATGTGCCGCCGCCGAGTCGGCACTCAATGCCGCCACGGGAATTGTGTGTGCTTCAGAATAATAATATTCATAATATTGCGATACAATGCGCGTTTAGCGGTCCGCGTGCGCGCATTTCACAGCCGCCTTCGGCTGCAGCGCGCGGCACACAATGCGGCCTGCAATTACAATGCGCCGCCGCCGCCTTCGCCGCCGCTGCCGTTGCCGCTGCCGCTGCCGCTGCCGGCGACGCTGCAGCGCGAAGATGCTCCATAATATGCACAATCATGTTTGTTTGTACGTGCATAAATTGAGGAATCGCCGAGGAGTGCCGCGTCGATCACGTGCATTTGCGTTCGCGGGGGCGGCCGTATACCATAAACACAGCGGTGCACACGGAGATAACCGATTCGAATATCAGTCAGACACGCAACGCTCTCGGACCAAATCTCGCGGCATCAAAAAACGTCGCAAAAAAAGCAGCGACCAAACAAATAAGTTGTTCGTTAGGGGAGAGCCCTAAATATTGATATATCTGGCGATCTAACAAATAAAACTTGCGCGAGTGCGCGCCGCCGCCCGCCGCTATGTCTCGCTGTTTTGCGCAAGTGGTCGCGGTGCCAGCGCGAAAAAGTAAATTTACGATTTTCCTTTCGGCCTTCGCTCGCCGCATGCATAATGCGAAATCAAAAACACAAGCTATGCACGGAGCGGCAGTGCAGTGGGGGCAATGAGGGTGCAATGCATTTCGCGCCGCGCGCTCAGCTAGGATTTTCCAAAACTCGCTATATCAGATGCTTGCAGACGTTTCAGGTATCAGTCACGAAATGGTACAACCGCCGACCGCCCTGCGGCCCCCCGCCATGGCTTCATATCAAACGTAACCGATTTAACTAGGCAGCGCTTTAAAATTCGTAAGCACCTTTCGTTTTTTGATCGCGCAAACATGCCGCGCCGCACACGTGCATCGCCAATCCCTTCGCCCGCCTTTGTTAAATGTTTCGTGCATTTTTCACCATCTTATGCGAAAACACATTTATTCGCATGCGATCCGAGCGGCGGTGCATTTGCAATGTAAATGTTGTGCACTGCTTTGTGCACATCGTGTTTCTTTTCGTCTCGGGCTTCTTCCTGCTTTTTTCACTTCGTTTACACGTTCGCTTTTACGTTTACACATCGTGTTACGAATAGACAGGCGATTGCATGGGGCGGCGTGCGCGTAACATGCACATCGTGGCGTCGCATGCAACGCGTTTTGCCGCCGACCAGTAACCTACATCAACTGTTTGATATATATTTTACAGTTCATTAATGTTCAATTAACATAAAATTTAACAAACAAGAAACATCTATTGTATTCTTTTTATATCTTAGCAACACCTGAAGTCATTTTATTCACGGTTACTGCGGATGCATATGGAATTCTCCTTGAAGATGGCAATTTCGGATGCGTACGCGACATCCGCAACGCGAGCGTTCATCCGCGACGAAACCAGAGAACAATCATGATTCGTGCCGGCGAACACATATCAATCTCGTCGTCGTCGTCATCATCATCATCATCACCTCCGCACGTTTTTTATTTACACATTCATTATACAATCATTCGGACATTTAAACCTATATATCAACCGAGCGTTCAAATCCGTGCATCAGAAGCAAATTGCGAGTGTCTAGTAGAGATATTACGTGTCCACGATCTAGGCACTCGCGAAACACCCCGTGGGAGTGTTTTGTGAGGTCCGATTCGCAGCACGCATCGTCAACCACGCTACTGCCTCATGAGAAGTTGAGTCGCCGCGGCGAATGGGACAAAAAAATATCATCGAGAGATGGTGTGATATCATACGAAGCACAGCTTGGTGCGTTTCTCCTGCGCGGATCGAAAGCTCCTGATGGTGGCGTTCGTTTCTCAACAGGCGGTTGAGAAACTCGTCCAAACGAATGAGTTGCTTGCGAGCGAGAATACGCACGACGTATGCGATAATGGGGCCGACGTGGACCAGCTACTACGCTCAACTTGTCAAACGGTGCGAGAAAATTGAGGCTTTATTTCAATTGAAGCTAGCGCGTTGAGATCAAGTGTATAAACTTTGCGGGTGCACAATGAGAGCACATGGTGCGGAATGCACATTTCAAGGAATTAAATTTCGTAAACAGTTTTTTTCATTCTTGGCTTGAAGACATGGTGTAGCGTTTATTTGACTTCTCTGCAATAAATGGAAAAGGATAGCAAAATAATCAATTAAAAATTAAGATTTAAATATTATAGCCCCGCTCCGGTTCTGACACTCGTTCTGATTCTGCTGGGGGTATATTCAATATAATATATATACACTCTCATAGAATTCAGTCTCAATAACTGCTAGTAACTACCCTGGTAGTTGATGCAGTCAAGTACGATGTCGGTGTCCGGCATGGTTGCAGTACGCTCCAAAAATAACAAATGTTATAAATTAGTATTATTTTGCAAGGTAGCAAATTAGGAACAATTTGTAACAAATCATTATTTGCCTTTATGATTATAGGCAATTATATAAAATAGTTGTAGCCGATTTTCTGCTAAAATAGAGAAAATTCTTGCCTAGAGTGTAAATTTGGATAAGTAAACGTTAACGTTCCATACAAAAATGCCAAGGCATTAAATCATCCCGCCGAGGGAGAGAAGCAGATATGGAAGGATATGGAGACATATGTCATACACCTGTTGTACCTAGGTACCTGCACTCGTCGCCGTCTCCACACTCGTCGCCAGCCGCTACTCTCACACGCAGGCCCTCGCCATAAAGCATCTCACTCACCCGGTTCCGCTATCCGCTGACATGCTACCTACGGCCTGCAAGCACGAGCAATTCGTACAAGTTGGACGATTTCCTATGAGGCGCTATGAGTTATAAACTCGCCAACCAAGCTATGAGAGATGCGCCGCAGTTGTTACGCGCTTATTTTTACGATCGTTTTACATTATGCCATGTTCGTCACGGCTTGGGGTGACTTTCTAGTTGTTCCTAAGCGCACGGACGGAAGGACACGCATGCCAAAGTGGAGATGTTCGATTTCACAAAAGATCCAGAGATTACGATCGCACTTGCAGACATAATGTCATTTCGGACAATGGCGCGTCGACGTGTGCATGGCGAGAGGGTATATGTGCAATGGGCAGGTATGCTTAGGTTGGCGCCGGTGAATCCCAAGCGCCAACCTATCTCATCCTTGGCTTTTGAAATTTCACAATGCATAAGAAGCATTTAGCCTCGGTGCGTTTATTTTTGACTGACAACCACGTCAACAAAGTCACTATAGGTGGAAGTAATTTATATCCAGAACAAAATTAACATTGACTGTTTTGTGCTATATTTGCTTGACAGGTCTCAAAATATATCTACTTATTCTGAAACAGACCTGTGTTAATTTTGTTATAATTTATTATTAAACATTTCACGGCTTTGAATTCTGCAGGGAATTGATGTAGTATAATGAAGTGGAGGAGTACGGTCTTGGTTTATACTGGCATGGGTAACAGTACGCTTTACGACAAATTTCAGTTTTACTCCGTAAGTTGCTGATAAAATTGGTGAAAACCGCAATCAGCGCTTAAAATCCAATTATATGGAAAGTTGCATAAATTTCCATAGCACATATAATTATATTTGGAATAAATCGTAAATTGATATTTGAACAAATCTTATCTATCTACATAAACATTTCTCGTAGGAATTTGTTATGTCTCCGCCATTAAATCCAAGATCAGCCACATATAAACACAATTTCGATACAACCACGCGTCGCGCAATTAAGCAGCACAAGCACACCCCCGACAAAAGTTTGCAACTTCGACGCAACTTCACACCGCAATGTGTTTGCGGGTGGTGGAGCGGGCGGAAGGGCGGTCGGAGGGGCGCGCGCGTTGCCGCCACGGATTCGGCCATGATGCATGCGATGGTCTTCAATCTCTATATATCACCATCAACTATCCGACGCTAATTTACCCATTCGGGCGCTTTTCCACAACACAACACATACGTGGGGCACGTCTTCGCCCCCGCACTTTC
Organism: Diploeciton nevermanni; assembly: GCA_027575565.1. NCBI lineage: Eukaryota > Metazoa > Arthropoda > Insecta > Coleoptera > Staphylinidae > Diploeciton > Diploeciton nevermanni. The sequence goes on from JAODIE010011935.1 coordinate 100,214, forward strand.
GTCACCTCGCTCCTTAATCAAACAATCACATATCCGGTGCTGGCCACGTATTCATCTGGGCTCCGTCTGCTCCACTTTGGCCGGCGTTATCTGATTACATCGTGGGTGGTCGTGGCGCAAATTGAATTTCAAAGCGCGGCGAATTAATAATTCACGCGAACTCATTAGCGGAACAAATGCGACAACGCGTCTATACATATTTCATTTTGCTCGCTTGCAATTTTTCTTTCTTATACCGAGTTTTACTTGCTTTCAACATATTTGGAACAGAGTGTGCAGATAGTTGTATAAGTCATATGATTTGACATTTAATTAATTCTAGAAATGGGTATTCTTTTAATTATTCAGAAGATTGGTGCTTGTCGAGTTTCTGTCGTCTTTGAACTTGTTTGCACTGGCATGAAAATGGCGCTAATGTGTTGTGTTCAAATCAAATTATACCTGGCGTCACTCGGTATGATCACTTCACACACACGATGCGCGTCTTCGCGCCCGCATTCCGCATCCCTTAAAGTTGTGGAAATTTGGGCGGAATGTGCGCCACCGGAGCGAAGAACACTCGATGTGTGGATTTGGAAATGTTTTAAGGAGCATGCCGCGGCGCGCGTCGGCAGTGGTGGCGGCCGGCGCACCAGTGTGTGACGCCACGCGGAGTGCGGGAGAATAATACATATCCATGCCGCCTCATTAATAATTCGAAACTTTAAATGAATATATCCGAAAGTTTTGATATAACTTCACGTATTCCATGCATTCGTTCATAGCTCGCATTGCGGTTCACATGTCTCGCATCCTTTGCTTAATCATCAAAGCGTGTAAAAACGCGATGCGCGAAAAGGGGCGGCGGTGATAAATTTCACTCTGTCTTTGGAAGGTTTTGCGCTAGGTTTTGCTTGGTTTAGAACTAGGTGAATAATTGTTTATATTAACTTCTTGAAATTTTGTCATTTGTTTGACTAAATATTATAATTCTTAATGACACATTATCCATCTTTAATAGAAATTATCATACAGTAATATTAAAAACTTAATTTATAGCGAAGCGTACTGTTTACCCATGTCAATGGAGACTGCCATCATAGTTGTCCTCCATTTAATTATACTGCATCAATTATCATGGTTATTAATTGTTATTACTGGGAGAGTAGATTCAGTAAGAATATATATTATTATTTCATATACTTCTAGAAGAATTTAAATCCGAGTCACTCAATTATATGCCTCGCAGTCGCTATTAAGTAATAATGTGAAAAAAATATAAATATTGAATAATACAAAGTAATAGATTTATTCGGTATAAGTAATCAAATTAAATTAATTTTCATATTTTATCAGAGAAATTAAAATTTTTTTCTTACTTGTTTTTACAGAAGAATGTGGTTGTAACAGATTTAATTTTGCAATAATATGTATACAATTGATAAGAATATCTTCTAATACACAATCTACATTGAACAGAGAATTTTAATATTTTCATACATTATAACATATATTTAATCCAGTTGATATTAATAATATTGAAAGTAATATGAATGCACTTGGAGATGATTGGATTCTATGTAAATCTTCTGGGAAATGTGTGCAGATCAGATTTTTAAACTCATTGCAATCAACATTATTCAATATACTATTTTCCTCACTTTTCAATGGTACGACTCGAGTAAATGAAATCGTTCGAATTTTAATCGACTACTATATCATTCTTGACGTTTTTTTTTTTTCATCTTGTTACGACTGCACATTACAGTGGGGTCGAAGTAGGATCAGTCATGCATGCACATATGAATATTATACCGCACATAATAAAACTCATTTGCATTTATCGTGTTCGATACATGGTTTGTCCGTCAGACTGCCACGGCCGCAACAAACAGCGATGGAAATGCGCTAGAGTAGTAGTAGATGTATAAATGAGTATAATTCAAATTCAGCGTGGCGGTGAGCGGCCACTGCCGCGGCATGGTGAGGCGGCACAACAGATGTGTGTTGGTGTGTGGCAGCTGTAGCGGCTACATACTCATTCATGTGCTCTTTTCGTGTGTTTTCCGGTGATATTTGGCACTCCGCGTGTGTTTCTTAAGCGCTTCGCATGCAACCGCCGTCGGTCTCAGCGGCGGGCGCGAACAATGCCGGCGTGTTGTATTTTACATGCACAATGCGCACCTTCGATTGAAATTCTTGCAAAAACTGGCTTGGCATAATAGTATGCAATGTTGTAAAGGCCGGATAACTTAAATCAAGTAAAGAGAATTATTATTCTAAGTGTATTTGTAATCATAAGAAATGCATGTTCAAATGATCAAAAATTGCGAAGAAAAAGGAAATCTCCAGATTGCAATGATTTTTATTGAGATTTATAAGGTGCATTTATTGTCACTATTCTTTTATTGCAATTGACCCAATTAATATTAACACATTCTTTTCTGCTTTATACAATATATCTAAATGTATAGGCAACATTATTAAGGTTTTTTATGCCTTAATTGAGTTGTATGAAAACAGCGTGAGAGCGTTCATCTTTCGCCGCCCGCTTATCATCCACGCGCCGCTCCCGCCGCCCCGCGCGCGCAGAAAACTTTCGTCGCCGCGACGGTGCCGGTGCATGCGGCTCCTCCACGCACTTCTTATTCTCATTTTCATTTCGCGCCGCGAATCGATAATTGTCACGGCCTACAGTTATGCGCCAGTGCGGCCCTTGCGCCCATGCATGCAGATATATCTTGGGCGGCAAACTCGCACCCGCACGCACGCACACGCCACACACGGCGACGGCGGCGTTTTAATTTCCTCCACTGCACAGAGTACGCGGCGACTGTCGCGCGCTTAATTCTTCGATCCCCTTCGTTATTTCTACTTTCTTATTGTTCCTGATGCTATAGCCTCTCGGCGTCGCGAGGGGTGCGGGTGGCGCGCCCCGACGCACGAACGTGTATTCATATTCATACTCACACGCTGCGCCCGCGAATGACAAATGTGCTTCGATCTTTTAATTTTGTTTCAGCGTGGCCCCACGAAAGGAAATGCATTGCTCGTCGCGCTGCAACTACCAACTTGTGATCGTTTTGGGTTGCGCCAACTTGCATTATCACAACACTAATTATATAGGGTGCTTTGGAAGACATGCAAAAAGCGTAAAATATTCACCAAAACACAAGACTGAAATTCTGAAATTTCTTCAAAATGATGTATGATCTCTGTGTCGATTTCAGCTGCTTTCAAGGTGCTTGCAAGAATGATTGCCATTTTGATTGGTTGCCTAGTATGGTACACACACCATGTAGGTAAAATGTAGTTTCAAATCGGTTTAGATATTTTGTAATTGGTAAATTCGCAGATTTGCGTTTCTGCTTGGTCTCGTGATCAATTCGTGCACGCCATTGTGTCCGGTCGCGAGCGCGTCGTGACGTACTCGCGTTTCGCATTGTGACTTTGGATGCTCTGCCAACCTCTCCATTCTTTCCTTTATGCACATTCACATTCACACCAAAAGGTCATCCTTGCATTTACGATTTGCTATTCGGCATTCACTATTCTACGTTGGGCATTTCTCTAATATCCGATGGTGAACTAAATCCCCGTCATCAAAGTCAGTCAGTTCACTTATCTGCCACCTTTAATGTTATAACATTTACTAAATATTAGAGATTTTTTCAACAAAATATTTTGACAATTAATTGCATCAAACATTACGCTAAATCATTTAACTTCTGTCTTTTTTAGATGTCTACGGCTAGAGCGGTAAACTTTTGGTTGAAGTACTATATCAAATATGGAGAAGATAAATATATTATTGTTGTTGAGAATTTTTCAAAATTTCTTATAAATGAACTATAATAACTAATCATCTGAGAAAACTCTTTTCCTTGAGAAAATAATTCGCGTTGATATTTTGTTTACCAACGTTTGTTTCATTCGGTATATCTCACTCTGAAATAGGATAAGTTAAAGCCGTGTTGGTGCCGCCTGTGTGCTGTAAATTTAAAATTTCTAATTGCTGTTGCTTTGCCGATTTGCCGGTTTTTTCTCATGAGTTTCGGCACGCTGTCCCGCGTTGCGCATTCAAAGTTTTCCCATTCTTCGCGCGACGCGTTTTTCTCGCTTCGCCATGATTCCGTGCATACATGTCTACACGCTTCGATTAGAAAATTCGAAATTCTCAATGGAAAATAGCATGTAAGAGGCAAAAACAAGCCAGGACTCGACTCGGAGTGTTGTTTGTCCACGCCGCGACTTAACCCACGCATCGTGGAGATTTAGCACGGTTTGAAAGTGGAGGCAGCGGTGGCGGCGACGAGTCGTTATGATTTTGTTTTATCGTTATGCGACGCGGCCGAGCATGTGCAAGAATGTAAATGCGGCCGGTTTTTCAGCACACATGCATGAGGTGGCGGTAGGCACCCGCCGTCACCGTCGTCGTCGATCGTCGTCGTTATTAATGATCGCATGATTAGTGTACGTATACTTGGCATTTACATATCATACATAAGCTTTCGGTCTTGTACGCGTAGAACTTATTACCATTAGTATTTACAGTTGCGAATGGGGGCGGTGGACGGGCCGAACGCGATGCATGCGGGTACATGCAGAGGCGAGCCATACGCTTCGCGCGAGTTAATATCAAACAATCGTCGAAAATGTATGCACAAACAAAGCGAATGGAACGCGGCGGAACGCCGGGGGTGGCGCGCGGCGGTCGACGACGCACGCTCGCGTGGAAAGATCAAGGTATTGCCATGCAAGCACCGACGCGTCGAGCAGATTGTCATTTAAATATCAAATCAAAATTGCGAAATTTATTTCCATGATTTCAGTTTAATTAGATTTAAAATTCTAATTTATAATTTATTTGTTTTTTTTTTTTATTATTAACTAAGAATGTTTTTAAATAAATCAGAACCCAAAAGATTTTATTGTATTTTTTTATTTTGAATTCCGTAACTGAGAATGTTTCGGATTTTGTAATCTTCATGTTTAAATTAATTTATTTAAATAATATTAATTACACCATGTAGAACATTTAAATTTCTTCTACTATAATATTATAATTTAGGTTGTCATTAATTACTAGTCTTTGAAATGATCTGTAAAATTAAAAAAAGTATTGATCGAGGATCTCGTATGTATATGATTGTTGATAGAAATAAGTAGTAGATAAGTTACGTAGTTTTTAATATACTTTAGTTTTTTTTTGGGTATTTAGAAGTAAGCAAATTTAAATAGTTTTCTGCTATTTATCAAAAGTGCCATTCCAAATCAATATTTGTGTTTATTGCGAAATATGTCATTGAAGAAACGAATACATGTGCTAATTTAAAACTCCCCACAAGCTGTCTTTTCAACTGCCTCCAGTCTACTGCCGTTAAGTTAAATAGAGTTATAAACACTAAATCAGCTGTGGCAACTAAGGAACTACTAAGGGGAAATATAAAATCCGGGATGTCTGAAAAATGCACTTTGCAAGTGCTGGCTTTAAGAACACTGAGATAACTTCAATCTAACATTGAAATGTAGAAAGATGATATAGATAATTCTAATTTTGAAAATCAATTAAATGCAAGTTTTGAAAACATTTTAAAGAGAAGCCACCAAACTAGTAGATGATCTTGAGGAAGGTTGACGTAGTTAATGACAATCTGTTGTCAATGGCAGTAAAAATTGGTGGCGCATGTGAGGCTAGTAGATAAGAAAAAGGTAAACAAACGAGTTGTCACCAAAGCAGGGTGGCGGCATCTCTGTCCAGCACCGCCGTGAATTCTTGAACTTTCTTTCGCGCCGCCGTCCGAGATGATCGCCACGGCGCACTCATGTAGGCCGCCCCCTTAATTTCTACACCCATCTCGCGTCCTCGTCGCAAGTCGCGCGTCGTACGTGCGCTCGCGAAACGCCTAACTAACGACTGCACACGGCGAAGGGGGTAGAAACAAGCGGCGGGCGCGCGCACATGCATCGGGCGGCTCTCTCTCGCGCGCGCCGCTCCTCGTCGGCTTTGTCTAATCGGATTCATTAACGGCGTGGGGAGATATATCCGCGTGTGCACGCCGGCCCCGACCAAAGGCTCATTTTTGAATGCGCTCAGCACACACACGCGCGCGCCGCCACACATCTACGCGCACCTACACGTGCGCGCGCGCCACTGCCGCCGAGCAGTGAACGGTAGCGCGCCGTCACTACGGGCCAGTCGGACTTTGCACGCCGCCGCCTCAAGAACAGCAGCGACCAAGAGCCGAACAAGACGCCGCTGCCACCGACACTCGCACCCCGCTCTCCGGCACGCTCGCACGTGCCACGCCGTCCCAGTGCATCGCGCGCGAAGTGTCCTCTCCCTGCTGGCCCGCGTGCCGCATGCCGCCGGCGGCCGCCGTGGATAATGCCATCCGCCATCGTCCGCATCTTCGGATAGCACGCGCCATCGCGCCGTGGTGACCAGGTGAGCGACATGCCGTTCGCCCTGCGGGACACATGAGTTAGGCGACTGTATTGCTGGCACCTTCAAAATTGCATTTCGGCATAAACCGACGCGAGTTACACGTGTGCGCGCGTAAAATTGCAGTTTCGAGTTTTGTTTCCCGCAAGAGTGCTACTTTACCAAATTGAGTGCTACCAAATTGTGCAACTAAAAAGGAAATTGTCTAAGTTGTCTAATCTCCAATTTGACTTCTGATTTAAGTGTAAGTTAACAAATCAGTTTACTAACCACCCCGATCTCAGCCACATTACACTCATGTTTGAATCAGAATCACACAAGTTGCTGCATTTTCAAAAAGCTCTTCCAGGTGGATAGCCTCACAGTGTCACTCTCAAAACAAGTTCACTGTTTATTTTCTTCAGCTGCTAAACGTTATTGTCATGCATGTGAGTCAGACTACCGTCAGAGAATGTGGGGAAATTGCTGAGTGATTGCAACGTGTTGGACGCGATTTTCCAAACTTTGGAGGGAAAATGTGTGGAAACATGTGGATTCTGCGTAAAACAACGCGCGCACTAAAACAACCATCTCAACTTGTGGACACACACCACAGAATGCTCATAATCAAAATGGTTGTATTGAAAGGCACTTTCTTGGAAGGAATTGTAAAAAATACAAGTTTGGACATTTTGAACGGTTCTCAAATGAGATTACACGTTTACGGACTGAGATAATAGGATTAACATTTTAGAAGATTTAAAATTCGGTAATTACATTATTGGCTTTGTAGAAGTAGCAAAGTTGGTACCTGACATTTACAGTTGGGCCGCAAGTTGGTTCTTTGAACCAACCAGCAGAGAAAAGCGTGTGTATTTGAAACTGGATTAAACTGTGCTAATTTCAATTCAGTAAATTATGTGGATAAACAGTTTATGTGGTTTTGTATTCGAAGGGATTTAAACTACATCACTAACTGTAAAACTAATAAAACATGTGTGTTAAAACAAAAATAACATTATTTAAAAAGTAAACAATTACGACGATCAAGTGTACAAGAACATTTTTCAATACTGAAAACTTGCAAAAAATTAAATCAGAATAATTAAGTTTGTTTTGCAATTATACATTGCCCCCTATTTATCTAGCTCATTTTATAAGTTTAACTTTTTCTTCAATTTAACTTGAATTCTACCCATGACATAAATCTTGAATTTCCGAAAAACATTCAAGGTAGAAAATATTTCTTAGATACACACTTTGTACGACAACACAATATGTAAAGTTTTCACTGTCCTCACATGTTCGTCGGTATAGTCACGTTTAGCGCTGCAGGTACACTGCGTTCAACCAGCCCTTACGTCGTCCGTCGTTTTATTGCGCCTCATTATTCGGTACGGTATGATGCGTACTTGCATAGGTATCTACGCCAAACGTGTTTTCGTTTACGCACACGTCGCAGCCACCCTGGTCGTGGCCTAGTCGCTAATTTGGTCTACCTGCAAGCTAATGTACCGTACGAAGGTGAGACGCGGTTATTGCTTATTGCACGTCGGTATTTTATGAGTATGGGGGAAACAGCACCCCCGGTTAGCAACTGCATGGGCAGTCAGTTCGATTTTGCCATCAACATTGACAAGACCTACCCGGTTCACCTAGAAAGTAGGATTTTTTTTTGTTGAGATGACCAATCAGCTAAATGACCAAATAGTGATGAAAAAAATCTGAGTGCAGTTTAAGTGAGATTGGATTGTGATTTTTGTATGTGATGATGTGATCAGATTATATTTAAGTTATGATACTAGTCATATCAGTTTGAGAAGAATTGGTTTTATTGATTGAGAGGGTGAGTTTTATTCTGTTTAGTTAAATAGTGTTGAAAGATAATTTAAAGTTGTTATTTTAGAGTGTTTGATATTTCACATTTTGTTTCATGCATGTAATTGATCATTTGAAACATTTTCTCACTAAAAAATTACGAAGTTTATTTTCAATTTCGCAAATTTACCTAAAACAATCAAGTTCAATGCAAGTTAGTTCACTTTAAACTCATTATAACAACACAAAACGCATAAAACGCCAAGTTTTCATGTCATGTAGCATGTTACCGTCGGCCGACGGAGCGGTACAGCGGCAGCAATGCCGGTGATGTTAATGCGCCCCATGCGCCATAAACGCAGGTAACTCACTGACATACACGCTCACCACCGGTGTCAATTTTTGAGAAATCGAAAAATATGTAAATCGCCGCAGACGCCAGTGAGACGCATGTTGTGTCATTAACCGGTGAGGCGCCTACAACCTTCTATTGGAAATTCCCAATAACACCCCAAGATAGGTAGCAAGAAGGACATAGTACCATAAAACCGGCGGCATCATTTTTCTCGGCGGGGGGCTGGCGACACAGTCGCATGTCCATTATGCGAACTTTCTTTAATCGTGCGTGATATCTATTTACAAAGATAAATAGAAACGTCACTTCGAAGAACAGATTCAATGAAATAATTGTCATAATCATTATTTAATAAACTGATATTCTCTAAATTAAAAATGTGAAAGAAACGTACAAACTTTGTTATGAATATTTAATGAACTATTGATAACTTACTTGTTAAAGATGAGACGAGTAATATATGATTAGGACACGTTAATTCTCTATTACGATTTGACTATCTAAATAATTTTTTTATAATGATACGTTATCGTTTCGTGCAACACATGATACGAAACATTTCTACCGCCTTCAATCCAACAATGAATATAATCACATATTTTAGGAATGCTGTTAGAAACGCCACGAAAGAATATTATACGTGTGTGTGTCAACTCGTCTAATTAATTATGTATCTTCCCAAAGTGAAGAAACTATATTACAACCAAGTTTTTCCCTCTTTAGCTTCATATTTTATTGATCCTAATTCTAATTATCAAGTAGTAAACACTTAAAACTTGTAACATTTTCAAAACCTGCTCGTGCATTGAAGTCACTTATTTCCTGAGTAAAATAATCTTTCTTTCATTGCAGGTTCTGAAAATAGAAGACATGATTTAATGCCAAACCCTTCATGTAGACAATCATAAGATATCGCGCAATCCCGGTGAGCAAATTACAGTGCAACTACACGAAATATACAGCAGACTTCTTCGAAACGTCACAATGTCGCAGTCACATTATTCGCTGCGATGGAACAACCATCAGTCCCACATCCTCTCAGCATTCGACGCACTGCTGCAGGCAGAGACTTTAGTGGATGTCACGCTGGTGTGTGCAGAGAGTTCAGTACGAGCTCACAAGGTGGTTCTGTCAGCCTGCTCACCCTTCTTCCAACGCATTTTTGCAGAGAACCCATGCAAGCATCCTGTCATTGTCTTGAAGGATTTTAGCGGTTGGGAAGTGCAGGCGATTGTTGATTTTATGTACAAAGGCGAGATCTCCGTGGTCCAGGAGCAGTTACAAAGTCTAATCAAAGCCGCAGAAAGCTTGCAGGTGCGAGGCTTGGTCAACCAGGAAGACGTAACCAATGTGGCATCCACGTCGCCACCACGCGATGTAGATGATGAGCGTAGTACGAGTGGCTCACCGACAGATTTCGGCGCGTCGTCGGCACGTGAGGCGGCTGCCACTGGCTGGATGCTGGGTAATCTGCATGAACGAGCCGAGTCTCCATTGCCTCGTCGCAAACAGGCTCGTCCGCGACGGCGTTCTGGTGAGCTGATGGCACCACAGGATCTTACCACCTGCGCGAAGGCTGCCGCGTCATCACCAGAACGTCCCTCGCTTACCGCACCCCCACAGACGCATGTTGAGAATTTGTCACTGAAGCGGCCTAAGATGGACTGTGGAATTAAAGATGGAGCAGTGACTGGACCACTCTTGTTTTCCGCAAAGGACAAGGATAAAGAAAACCATCGTTTGTTGGCGGAGGAAAAAAAGAACAAGATGACCTTCCAAGGGCAGTTTATTCAACAGAGCTTGTTACCACTTCAACAACACCATCAACAGCAGGAAGAAGAGCGTGCAAAGATGGTGCTTACGCCTGACCCAAGTGGTAGTCCAGAACTGGATTTATCTATGCATCACCACAAAGAGTATCCACCATCACCTCCACTGCTGCCGCCCAGTATAATAAATATGAAGCATGAAATGGATGGACATTCTCCTCTGCCCTACCCGCCTATGCCGTCTGTTTCGGCGTTGACGATGACCCCACCACATAGTAAATGTAAGTACAAGGACCCAATATTGCTTCTTTCTTGTTAGGATGTTGCTAATACTTTGTTCCTTTTAGTTTTTGGCCTTGACTCGCCTTTGTTGTTTCCACATGGTTTAGATGGATGTCGCAATCCATTACTAGAGTTAGCTGATCCACGTACGACACCAGACACACAGATGTTTACAAAGAAGAAGAGTAAGTTTGTTACAAATGCCCTTCTTACGTTCGGTTTCTGACTAAACTGTGTTCGTAGTGGGCAGACCGAAAGGTCAGCATTCTGCACCACGAGGAGGTCCACCTCGGTCATGGACAAACGCTGAGCTAACCGAAGCACTGCAGCACGTGTGGAACAAAAAGATGACCACGTCGCAAGCATCTCGCATCTTTGGCATCCCCTACAACTCGCTTCTGATGTACGTGCGCGGCAAGTACGGCAAGTCGTTAAAACTTGAGCAGCTGCGCAAAGACTGCATAGGTGGACCCGGGGGCATGGATCTTATGAATCTGTCTGCTTCATCTGGTGGCAATGGTGCCAACAACAACAACAATGTGAAAAACGATCCCGAGGAACGACGACCTTCTTCCGCTGAACATGCACCTTCTGGTGGACAGCATCCAATGTTCAACCCATTTGCGCCCAACTTCTATCCCGATTTTGCAGCAGCTGCGGGGGGCTTTCCCATTCCAGTGAGCATGATCCACCTGCTGCCGCAAAGCGAGAAGAACCGAGATCATTACATGAGTGGAGCGCACGTGGATCGTGGCGACCGTGGCGGAGGTGGCAGTGGTAGCAATGGAAATGACTTAGAGGACTGCAATAGAAACGAGCGCAGTTTGAAAGAAGAACCCCAGGATATGTTTCTTCCGCCTGGTCTATCGCGTGAGGATCGTCGTGAGCTTGTGCAGCAAAATGGGCAAGATTGAGGCCGAATCTCTTTAGGCTATTATCTTAAACTGTAAATATGGCGCCTCCAAATTGACGTAACTAAATTGAGTGATGTGCTGGAGACACGGTGGAAGAGTGCGAATTCGTCCAAATGAGAAAGTTGACATGTCGAGGCTACACCCGCGCAAGCGTGAATCTAGGGAGTGTGCAAATTCGAATCCGAACGGGGACGAGACATAAAATGCAAAACATTAGGGGCAATATTAGTACTTATAGTTTTGTTAAACTTTAATCAGTGCTTCCTTCTTAAATTAACTTAACATACGTTCACTTGAATACTTGACGAATATGCTGGTTTGTTTATGCACATTGATTCTTAGAAGCAAGGAAATCTCACTATAAGACTGACTCGAGCACTCGAACGAGCTCATGCCTCTCGTCCGCGATGAGACGACGAGTGCGAAACTAAGAAAATAATTAATTTTTTGGTCTGCAAAGTGAATACAGCAATGCATACGAAGCAAAGCAAATCAGAATATAATAAAACACTACTACAATAGTTCCTGGTTACATTTTACTACATAAACAATTGACTACTATTATTATATCAAACTATAACTTATTGTACAACTGCTAGATACTCCTTTATTATTCCTTAGCGAACGCGAGGGGCAAATATGCGAGAAGCGACTATTAAATTTTAACGCCGACGAGCGCTGCCTCCGGGGGCTGCCTGTTGTGCACGTCACGCGCTCGTCCACACACGAAAATAATATGCATTCTATTTTTAGCGTGAAGAGATGTTTTTATACGTATATTGAGAGCGAATCACAATAGCCACAATTAAACAATAAACCAAACTGCGATATTACAAACTACTTCAAACAGATTTACTTGTTACAGAACTACAATAGGCCGGCGGTTTCAATATATTTTTCTACGGGTGTTTTTCTGAGGCGAGCAGGACAAGCAGTTTTTTTCGTACTCGTTTACAAACGCAAATCAGTAACGAACCCAAATAGAATGGCAAATGGCAATTCACCGCAACCGATCGTTGCACATTCAACAATAATAGACTGAACTGAAACCGATCAATTTTATCGCTGTTGAGTTTCGAGGCTTAGTTTATTAGAGCGCGCATGCAGAAGCAACACAAGAAGGACACGGGAGACGTGAGATCTGTGGTATACTACAGATCTAAATTACAGATTATTGTATAGTAAGTGTTTGTATACAAGTAAAATTTAGTCAAAAGTCGAGGCGTAAATCACACACGTTCTAAGAACCTTTGCAAGAAATAATCATTGAATAGAACTTGCTGTATACGGAAATATTTAAACAATATGATAAAGTTGCGAGAATGGAGTGCCACTAGACAGACACAAACGAATATCGTACAAACTACTTCAACATAGCCGCCAATTAAGGATACAGTTTTTACGTGTGTTAGATTTGGGGCGGCCGGACGATTCCTGCGGATCGAGGCTTCTTCATTCTATTGTTGACCCCGTTCTGAGTTGCGTCGATTTTTCATTATCGGATTTTATTTGGAGATTATTCAGCAGAACTAACAATACAATACAAGCAGGGTATAAATTAATAGAAACTTTATTAATTATTATATAGAATTATAATCTTCCAGAGGTGAAAAACAAAGGAATCACACAACACGCTAACTTTATTTGATGTAAGATTTACGAGGAGAACGAAAGCAGACAGACAGACAGAGGAATAAATGAGATATAGTAATATATAAAATTTTAAATGAATATTAATGAATTAAAATGAAGGTTAATAAAAAAAAAAACAGATTAGAAATGTATAGAATTTACCTAGGCATATTACATAAACACACAAAATGCAAAAAAACAAGTATAGATAAGGCTAGAAAGTAATATAAACAATCATGTGATAATAGTTACTGTGCACAGTTAATAATTAGTTAATTATGATTAATATCTTGCGGACAAATGCTCTCGGAGTTTGATAGTGAGAGCTGAGTCGGAAGGACGACATGATTGTATATTTTTGGCATGCGAAGTGGTGATGAGTGAATGGCGATTCGGGCGAGTGGATGGTGAAAAGTGAACGGTTGTCATTCAACTAGTTTATTTTCTTCTTGCAAGTATTGTACACATAGAAAAGTCGGCTTTGAGTTCCTTTAGTTAACGGTTTTTTTTTTTTATATATAATGCAACGCGCTCGGCGCATGTTATGGAGAATTAGTTCATCGAGTTTATTAGTTTAGTGGTGCTGGTTAAATAATGCAGATGACGGACATTCCTAAATGAAGTATTATTAATTATTAGGTGCAAACGAGGCGAGGCATTTTCGTTCGTTTTGCATTTCGGATATTTAATGTAGTACCTTAAGGAAATTATATTTTATTGATATTAGTTTGATGATTGAAGATTTTAAAGTTCCTCTTATTTGTATAATTTATGTACATGCAGAATTTTAATCACCTACTTTTTATTTTAATTAAATGCACTTTTACGCAACTTCCGATTGTTATTATTATTATTATTATTATTATTTATTTTTATTGTTGTTTGTTTTGTTTTTAGGAAAAACGAGTTGGTAAAACATTTGAGTTTGAAAGAGCCTAATCACGTCATTTGAATCTTAGTCTGCACTTGTAATCAAAGTTATATTTTTCATACGCACAGTGCAGATTTTAGTTGTGTGCTAATCGTATGTCACCGTCGCCGCCGCCGTCGCCATCGCCGTCAGGTGTAAGTAAATGAATGCGAAGAGATAGTTGTAAATCGGAGAAAACACGTAAAATGTATTAGGTTTCTTTAATCTAAATTCGAAACAAATTGAGGAACGCAAACCCTGGCATTAATTATTAATTAAAATTCTAATTATGAATAAATTAACAATACTTTGCTAAGAATACTCGACTCATCGATGATTGTAAATTTGCGATGCGACGGCTACACATCTAGCGAATGGAATCTGTAAAAACTGAAAGTAATAATTGTGTAATTAGATGACTTTGATAATAATTAAAGTATAAATTAATTAGTGTTATATAAACGGTAATATAAAGAGCAAGTTGAAATGGGCAGAGTGAAGGTGACAAAGTGCATCCAAATTGGCAGTAATAATTATAAATTGAAGAAATGTGCAGCAAAGTAATCATGAGAATTGTAAATTAGACGGCCATTAGACACGAAATTGTAAATATTATTGATGATTATATTATTATTGATAGGGAACTAGAGTTAAATTGATATGGATGGTGCAATCATGATCATACTTGTATAAATTTTTGAGTAAATAATGAAATAATAAATCTATGAGGATATATTTATTAAGCGCAGATTGATGATGACAACAGTTTAAAAACGAACAAACAAAGCAAACATCTTCACGGTCTCGATTTGTTCGTTGCATTGCAACAACTGTTTTTTTTTTTTTTTGCTTTTATCTCTTGCGCTTTACGTTCGAACAAATAACGACAAAACGATATATGAAACAGGGTAAACAAAACAATATCTAAACGCATCTAAATTAAATAAAACATGCACACAAAACTATCGAAGGATTAAAGATTACAGATTTACAAATGCAGGTCACAGACGGTAGAAATATGATTTCAGAATCACTGTAACTTTCAACAACATTTAAGACACAGACGGAAGATATTAATAACAAATGTATATTGTTCACTGGTTAGTAATGTTAAATAAGAAGTAAGGATAATAAGGATAATGAGTAAGGTTTCTATAGGCGAAGAAGCAAATCACAAACAAAATTCGAAATTATCTGTGTAAAAATAAAGACATGTGTTGAAATGAACAAATACAAATTTGAATAAATGCGATTAAAAATTAAGGAATAAATAAATAGGGCTTAGTTTTTAAAGAAAACCAATATGATGTTTTTTTGAAGTATCTGGGTCGAAAAAAATTGAGAAAAATAAAAAAATCATTTCTAATATAATCAATACTTACTTGAATCTTTCAGATTTCTAGAGATATTGGTAGGGTTGATACAACTACATAAAACAACCTTCGCTTCTACGGCAGAATTTCTAATTCAACGAAGAAATGTTTATTTTCTATTAATAAGAGCATTTGCATTTATTTTGCCTAAAATAACTACCTTAGGATGTCATCCTGTAATATAGTTAGATCTATATAAACCTATATAAACCAACACTGTGTTCCACCAGGAAAAAAAAGTTTACATATTTCCGAACATTATTAAAATATTATTATTAGGGTTTATTTGTACACTTTTCTTTTATATCAGTACAAAACGGATTCTCTTTTCCAAACTCATCAAACTCGGTTGCGTTGCAATACCAACAACATAATTTTCGGACACAATCCTGCACAAAATTAGAGATCATACATAACATTCGTATAGTAGGATTTAAAAATGTGTACAAGAACGGATTAATTGCCCCATTTAGCACTGCCAGAGCATTAAATATGTACATCATCAGCCAGTTCTCATAAACATACGTCAGTTTTATAATGTTATACACCCAAAATGGCAGACGACATATAGTGAATACCAACATCATGATCACAATTATTTTGAAGGTGCGAATCCGGCGTGCGAAGTGAGGACTGGGAACACGCTTCTCAATCCGCATTTTCCTTCCAGGCTTACCATTACTTGCTGGGGCTGGTAAAGCACCACTGAGATGTGTTGAAGACGTCTCAATGCTATAAAAGGATGCTTCCACTTGAATTGGCAAGCAGACTGGTTTCCTGTGTCTCCAGACTAGACAAGCTACGCTACAGTTTAGGTATAGTAGACAACCCCATAGAGTTGAGAATACCAATCCAGCTATACTTGCGTAGTATTTTTGTAGCTCGTCTTTGTACTGGGTAACGCAAAACGGATATTTTATATATTTACTCGTGGCTGGTGCGTCATAGAATACTCTGCCAATTTTAATTGAGAACAATGGATAGATTGGATAGGAAATCCCTGAAAATGATCGAGACACATACTTTAAATATGGGATTAATCATATGTAATTAGTTAAAACAAAGGAGAATATAATGGAAAATTGGAACTAAGTCTGTAGAAAATAATAAAATGGAAAAACAAGAAAAGACGAAGAATAAGGAAGAAAATGAGATATCATTTTCTGAGAAGATTGAATGACTAGAACAGGCGTCTTACCTAAACAAATAATCCATAAAACTCCAAATCCAATAACACATCTAAGAGGATTAGGATTCCATCGATTTGCCATTGTTTTTACAACATTTATGTATCGATCCATTGCAACCAGAACAATCGACGCTAAGTTCACAACAAGCGCAAAAATTTGCGCCATTGGAATAAAGGAACACAAAAATGATCCCAAAGTCTAAATGTTACATATATTATATTCATTTTAAAACATATGTATAATAATTACATACCCAGTTCTTCAATGGATGTGAAAAGGATTCCAAGTTGTTCGTGCAGTAAGCTGCGGTCATTATCAGGTCACTCAGAGACAATGAAATGAGACATGTTTTTTGAATAAAGCGATGTTTTCTAAAAGTGAATTTCAGGGTGAATTATTGAACAGTTTCCAAAAAATATTGCTCCTATTTATCTTTCTTTGTTGTTTTTGATTCAACTCCTGAACTAACTTGGATCTTGGAGTAAATTCCTTCAAAGAGGAAATTTTGTCTAGTGAGTTATTCGATATTAATTGAAAGTTACCTCTGTACTGTAACAACAATCGCTGCAACATTTCCAGCAAATGAAATAACCAATAACAGCGAAAAAACAATCAGGAATATCATTCGCTCTTTACTTGGTATAAAAATATAATCTGAAGGTATATATTCTGCGGAAATACTTATTATAGTATCCTGGAATTATATTGTAATTTATATATATATATATATATATATATATATATATTATAATAATTTCACTTTCCTAACTTATTCAAAGCTACTTCTTACCCCATGAAAATGATCACTAATATTCATTTCAAATACTTATTAAGAGTTCATGTACCCCTTAACTTTATTAGAATAGCAAGTGGTAATCCAACATCATTTGCACCTAATTTATTTCTCATTACCACCCAGTCGACAATGCCGGCCATAAATGATAACACATGATATCACCGCAATTAGAACAAATCTAACGAAAACAATCACCATCTGTTACGCTTTTCCCGTGCAAAGAGAATCTGCATTGAAATTGAGTCTAATTGGAAAATTGATTAGCGATGCATGAAAAACACTGACACGTCACGTGGTTAAATTCACCGTTGATGTTTATTACAACTTCAGGATCTTTGTAATGCAGATGTATTTATGAACATGTTAGCATTTTGATTTTGTGCGTACTTGCAACAATTCGTAGGATAACATTCGTCCTTTGGGTTTACGGACCATTAATTGGACGTTGTAGAATTTGCCAGGTTCTAGTTTATCAATCTTCTGAGTTAATACGCTGATTCTAAAGAAAAAAAAAAGAACTGGTTTAATGCTCACTATTCCATTAACGTATGAAAAAATATAATGTTTGGAACATGTTTTTTTTTATTGAAAAATTAAAGACTAAAGAAAGTTGAGTTATCTTTCTGGAACTCTTCGTTTGCTAGTTGTAGAAATGAGAAACCATCGCCAGAAGAGTCATTTTATATCAAAGTCTTTTGGCTTAAACAATATTTTACTATAGAGCAATTGCCTATAAAAATTACCTTGCTGTATGTTTCATCTGTTTGCACATTTTAGCGACATCGTCCCGTGTCACCTTGCCACGCTTCAATTGTCCATTCATTGTGCATTGATTACCTTGCAGAATATAAGGATCCACTTTCCCAAGCTTCACTACTATGCAATAAGTACCCGAACGTAAACCAGTAGGTGGTATCCATCCAACTGTTACAGATCGGCACGTGCGTAAAGTTTTATATTCCTTTACAGCTGGCAAACGTGGCATTTCCGGAAATGGATTGTACATTGAAGACATGGTAGTTGCAAAAAGCTGCAAATCAATTCGATTACTTGTTTGTAGCTTCAAAAACAAGTGTGAGAAGGCAAAGAACTACCTGCACTCCTTTCAACGTCCCCACAGTTCTATTCAACTGATTTGGGTGTAACGTAATTAAATATGGTTTCTTTAATTGTACATTTGGGACACTGATTTTACCGAAACCCATAATTCCCCGACGTTCAGCAAGAAGCATTCCATTGAAGTTAACGTCCACATTGAGATGGAGACGGATATCACAAGGTACTATGTATATATCAAGGATATTATTTGTAAATGATTTTTGAAGAAGTTTCAAAGCCAACATCAAAGGACCATTTGATAGTTTTACATGTAAAATTTTATTCTCCTTTAGCGTTTTTGAAGCTTTCAAATATTGGCTCTCATTTGTTGCAAGATAAATTGGAATGCCGAACTTTTTTTCAAATGCAAATAAATTTGCTGTTACTTTCTCAGCAGCAGAATTATTCTGCGTATTGTACAGCAGCTGATTGATATTTAATTTCAATAAATTCGTATTTGTACAGTAAATTAGTTGCTCTAAAACAAAACAGGTAATTTAGTTTTATGTTAAAGTATTTTTATGGTAGCAGTGAACTGTGTAAGCGAGACGAGTAGAACTTTAATTTCTAGCATTTCTAAACATACTTTTTTGTTCTTATCTGACACCAATGAAAAAACTAGTAACCAGTTCTTCGTTAGACTAAAATCTAGTTTTTATTATAGATACAATCTTTTACTCTTAAAACTAATCAAAACAAAGTAAATGTTTTTGTCCGTAGAAGAGGAATGGATTTTTCTAGTAGCTTACCTTTCGAGGAATGATAATTTTCAATAAATGACGCAACCAGTTGTTTTTCTGTCGTATTTTTTAAACGTCTATATTCTTCAGAACTCATTGCACTACACAAATTAGTCTGAGGGCGTCTTGTTTGGATAACAACACAATAGTTATCTCCAAGTTGAAGTGAATTCCTAAAATATATTCTTACACCTAAAGATGTCTACACCTAATCTCAATATAAAATCAATTATTACCTTTTGGGGTGTTTATGCCATCTCAACACCAAACTATTCTCACTCTTCCATTTCATTTGCAAACCTATACTTTTACTACTCTTCAAATTAGTTACATCCGAAGTGTTTGTGGCAACAATGATACCATATCCCACAACATTCATTTTCAATTTTATAGTATATTCAACTGAAGAAAACTCCGTTTCGAAATGTGGAAATGGATACATGTCTTGGTCAACCGTTACAGAAGAATGCAAAAGTACCCAAGATGAATTGCTACCAATTGCAGATTGGAACACATTCCATTCAATTGGTGCAGAGCAAGCCATGATGATCGCACTTGTTTGGAATGCATTTGTTGAGATATACTTGAACCTGCGATTAGACTCTTGCACATTACCAGCAGTGTTAATAATCATACTACTTACGTTATGTAGACGTCTGGTTGAAAGTCAAGAAATACCTCATTTCCATTTTTGAGAGAATTGTGTGTCGTTTGTAGATCCACGCGTGTGATGATATTGTCCAGCAGCAATACCAATAGGTAGAGACTTTTCGTGAACTCTTGCATGACTTTGGAGTAGATAGTCAGGCGACAGAAGTAGACTGCGAGAAGGTGGAAGTTGCGGTGCGTGCCGGTCACACGCGAATGGACACGGCCCCCTCTGCTACCGGACCTGTCCGTCAGCGATGTGCTTTGGAAGTCGTAGACTTCGTCCTCGACGCCTAAGCCATCGCCTGCGGAGTGCGTGTGCTTTTTGCTTGCAGGGGGGCACCACACGACGAGCTATTGGCCTATTGATTATATGAGTAACAGGTAAATTGCGAGTATCAAATGAGCTTTTCTGAGTCATAAGTGTATAAATTTACTTCAAGCGTACTAAATTATATGTTACGGGTATGTATCATTTGTTTTGCTTGTGAAAGAATTACCCACAGTATTGAGGAGTTTCAGAACAATTATTTGAGACAAGAACCAGATATAGTGATTTTGAAACCAGATGTTTCGAGTTTGCTTATCCCATACTTGTTTTTTTTTTTTTTTCAGATCTTCTAGTTACAAATACTGGTGTTGGACGAACCTATTCTACAATTCAAGTTTATGTGAGACGTACGGTTGGCAAATTCCGTATGTTATGCCAAAGCCAGCTAAAAACAAATTGATGCGTCTTTAAAAAGTAGAAAAAGATCCGTTGTCATGGATAAGTTTAATATCGATAATGTCAAAAGAACAAGCATAATATTAACGCACAAAATTTACGAGTAAGATCTAAAAATGGGCCGACCTAGAGTTAAACCAGTCCCATCTAAAAAACCCAAACCTCGAGCTAAAAATGGTGCATCATATCGAAAATCTCCTCCCTCTCGCCTCGCTTCAACACCCTCAATGTCAGTTCAACAAATTCCCCAAGCGCTTGCCACGGCAAGTGAAATTATAGACCAACCCACTGAGCCCATGGATGTATCCCCCGTATTGAACAATGTTCCTGGAATGATTGAATCGGAGCATGTACCAGTCCAGTCTCATCCAAGTCCTTATCAATCTACATCAGCCGATACAAGCGAAACATGCATACATCCTGCGGCACCTGCTAGAAACAGTATATGGGCTTTTATTATGCGCCAACTACGACGTTCGGTAAGATGGCCCAGAACTTCTACCCAGCACATCAAAAAGACCTCGAACCGAAAGGGGACGCAACCAACAGAGCCCCCTAGTACTATTCTAAATATGGTAAAGGAGGCAATCAAATTTGGAACAGTTGTGACACGACCTAGTAGATTCTTTGGAGAAAAGGATCAGATGAATAGAGCACGGTGCTCAGAAATGCGGGAAGGCATTCCAAGTGAACCTATAGAAGTGCAATTGACAGAACCTCAAACGGGTGAGGCCGGCGAATACTTTGGTTTTGAAGGCGAGGAAATCATGTTAAATCCAAATAACCAAGGACGTCCTATAACATTGCAGAAAGCCATGACACTGAAGATTGACAAGTTTTTCAACAAGAAACGCTCCATTCACAACAATATGCCATGCTTGGCATCGTCCACCTGCACCATCTGCAAATGCCCTACATGCTGTGAAAAGAAGGCAGGAAAGAAAAAGGTTCAAATAAGAGAACTCGAATCAGACACTGGTAGTATATCCGACTCTGATGAATGCTAAAATCAGTTCCGTCAGAAACAAATTTATTTCAAGGCATATTTCAGCTGCAAAAAATAGAGAAAATTCTAAAATGACACTGCGCTTCTAAATATATTGAGCTAAAACATCTTCAGGTGTTTCACTGTGTCGATTTTTCACATGTTTGTCGGCTCCATAATGTATTAACAACTCATAAATGTGTTTATGTCCGCGAAGTGCAGCGTAATGCAGTGGTGAATTCCCCTCATTAGTGAGTGAATGAACATTAGCACCTCTTTCAAGAAAAGCAATACAAGTACTGTAGCTTCCTTGAAATGCAGCCATGCACAATGGCGTCAATCCCTGCTGGATTTTAGAGTTAATATCTGCACTCTGTTCTAACAACTTCAGACATTCTTCGACATTACCTTCCAATGCATATTCGTGCAAGAGTTTCTACAATAAAAGGCACATTGAAAATTGATTTAATGACACGCAATATAATATTACAGGTGTTACAGAAGGCGCTATTAAGTTCAAACCGCCGTCATTAATCTTCCTTGCAGCAAAATATCGAATATTTTGTTCACGATCACGATAAATCCCTGGATTAATGTAACATATACCAAAGTTAGTTTTGGTAAAATCACCCGTCTGCATAATTATCTGTCCTTTGTATTCAATTCTTTCATGCGACATTTTTTCGTAAACATTGTCCATCATTGTAACAACATCACGTTCATGCGCCCAGTCCATAAACTCCATGCACAATTTATTTACAAACAGTGAGCCTACTGTTGGCCAACGCATTGCAAGGAAATCTAAAAGAACAATATTGCGAACAATGCCTAACACTAACATAATGAACTGCACTGACTTGGAGTAGTTGCAGCAGCAACCAAGAGATCCGTGCAGGTCGGTATTAATTCAGAATCAGCTTCTGCAGAACTGATTTTTTGACCATAATCAAGATTATTTCCCCTAAAAATATAAACACGACCAATAATTACATATAATGACCGCAGGCTTTAACTTACCGGCATGTTTGAAAGAAAACCATTTTAGGTTTGCCTTTCATTTGCGTACATTTATCGTTTAAAAAATACCTACGTACATCATCATAATAAATATACTCTCTGTCTGAAGTGTAGAACACATCTCTTCCTTTCATTCTACAACCATGGCTCATTATAAAAAGCATAGCAATATCAGCTTCTTCTAAACAAGGATCTTCAACAAATAACTTTAACGCATCATGTATGGCCTAAAATATATTAATATGTACACTCTGTAAATAATGTTAGTATATGTATACATCTTTTGTACATGCTCGGTCGGTACTTGGATGAATAATGACTTTAAAACCCATTTGCTCAAAGAGTGAATGTAGATTTTCCACGTCAATTTGTGAACCTTGCCGACTATTCCCCGAAGCAATGTTGATTATCTTCACTACTCCCCGATTTTCTGATGTAGTGTTGTAAACCCGAACGCAATCACTTCGTTTTTTATCGCTTAGGAACTTCTCTGCGAGTTTCACCTGAACTTTCAAGCGTTCATTCACAATTGTTGCAGCCATTTCAAGTAAAGGCTAAATGTACTTCGAAGTCATAGCTGTATGTATCGAGTGCTTCGAAGTGCACTCAAATACAAATTTTTATAATTCTTATCGATTTATGTAAACATATTTCGAGTTCGATAAAACCGATGTGATTCTGTAGGAAATAATATGGAATGAGTAGAATACCCTCCATGTTACATTTATAGGAAATGCATGCATTCTTTATTTATCACTTCTATAATGCACAATAATACTACAACTGCTCCAATGGTTTGATAATGCAATAAACTGTGCGTTCTCAAAAGAACTGCGCACAATTCCACCCTGTTAGTTGAGCACATTATTAAGAAATTGGGTCCACCGTTTAGTTATATGTTACAAATACAATGGATTACATTCAATAAAATTTAAACCAAAGGTTTCACCCAGAATGGTAAAAACCAATACGTCACGTGTGATTACGAATATAAAGCGCTGGGTTTAAATTATTGGTTAATGATACTTCGACGACAAATCCTTGCTCATATGGTTAGTTCTTTAATAAGGCATAAAAGGTGGTCAAAAAGTACTAGCCTACATATGCTATGCTACAAAAATACTTCTTTGAGGTAAGATGTAACAGGAGTGGTGACGCCGTTTGTTTGAGGAAATATGAATATCTAAATCATAAGGTGCTGACTGAAATTAAACTATGTGTATCGGAGAGATTTTGGCTTGACCCCCTCGCCATGGATCAGCATGCATGAACTTGAATTAGTGTGTAAATCAAATGTAATTCGTAATATATTTGGTAAAGTGCCGCGTGATGGCGGCGTTAGTAAGAATGCGAATGAGGAGTAGCTGGATGGCTGCGTTCAGTCCTTCCAGTCTTTCTTGATCTCAAAGGTCCATTCCCACTTGAGATGTTCGTTCTTGTCGTCATCGGTGAACAGAGATTGAACCGTGTAGGAACCGCGAGTTATTATACCAGAAGGCGCATCCTCTGGTGGAGTTGTATACGATTGCAACTCCATTTGCGGAGCGTATGATCCAACCATGTGTGTCATCTTATCCACTAAGAAACCACAAGAAAATTAGTACCCCAATAGGTAAGTAAAGGAGTCAACGAGCGCTGAGTACACAGAATGTAAGAGTAAAGTACAGCGAAAAAGAGCAAATTCAGTGACAGATCAAATAGCGTGCTGACATCACATTTCCATTCCTAGATTACAAAGCAAGACATGTCGGAAGTGATCTACAAGAAGGCAAAAGCCCCACTTCCTAGTGACAGAACGTTACGGTTTACCTGGCTCATCAATCCCTATTCAATCCGCAACGTGCGCAATAAAATGTCACATTATCTTATTGATTTTACGCGAGGTGGATATGTATGTTGCATTGTTAAAAATTGCCTATTACCTGAAACACCCATGCGGTACGTCTTCTGAACATACTTGAGACCATGGACTATCTCACGTTGAACTTGGAATTCAATTCGGATACGGTATGACACTCCCTCCTTAATGGTGAATGTCTCCTTCTTCAGCTTGCTGATATCTCCAGTGAGGTCCAATGCGAGTTCTGGCCTGTCGGCGACGACCAGCACCAAACGACGAACGAGCACTCTCTTAAGATTATCAGGTTCTATAAGTACATTAAATTTGTTTAAAATTGTAATCAATAGAATGGCCATTATTTCAATGAACTATGAATGACTCATTTGAAAAAAAGAGACCTACCAATAACAACGGTGCCAATTTGGGCCTGTCCTAGCAAGGCCTCCTTGTACTTTCGCAAACTTTCATCATCCTGATCCGCCGCCAAGATCTCGTCAATGGTTTTTTGTGGTGGAGGGCGGTAGGAGTTTTCAACGTCGTTTTCAACACCATCAGGCGTGGATACGTCTCCCTCGGACATGATATGAATCTGCAAACAAAACCACGCAATCAATCACAAAGAGCCGATCAATCCGATGGAAGAAGAACATGTATTGCGAACGTTTGCTGATTAGACGATGGGCAATTGATAATCGGCCTGCAGGCACGTTGTAAACAACAAGCACCATGCAGTTGTGCAAAGTGTTGCTTACCTGCAGTTACTGCGTTGATTGGGAATAGTTTTTCGTGTGTTTCCAGAGATGCGGCTTGTTGTCAACGGGCGTGAACGGGCCGGTTGAGTGTAATCGGCTGTAATCAGAGTATGCCACCGGAAAAGCCAACTGATGCCTACTGCCCCTGCCTCCTGCGGCGCGTCAACTTCAAGTGCAAACGCTGATACCTCAATACGCAGTCGCAATTGCATCGCAGTATGCGTTGTTAGCACGTTGTGCAAACGAACCAACGCGGCAATGCGGTAGCGGGAGAGAGACGCCATCATTAAGACACCATCGTAGTTGGATATTTTATCAGCAGAGGGATCACACGATCGTAAACGACTAGTGGCGCACTCATAACTTAGGAATGCTTCGGTTCTTTGCGTATTTTTAGTCTCCATGCAAATCGCAAATGTTTGGAAATAAATGTAATCGATCGCAATTAAAAGCGTATAATTGCAACCGAATAAAACTCGATATAAGAAAGTAAGTACCCTTTCATTAATGACCACTTGATTAAACTGCGATTCAAGCAATTAAAATTATTAAACGAATTTATCATTTCAATTCTATCGCATAATATTACTTATAAACCTGAATAAGTTTCAATTGTTTCCTGATCAGAACAAAGCAAAAACCATGACACAAATACAAATTAATGGACAATAAACATTTGTTTACCATTTGTAGAAGCCAAAAACGCGACATTTTTTACGCCAATTGACGTAACAATAACTAGTAGCCAGAATTTGAACGCAAATGGTCTCTGGTGTGTTTCGCAATAAGCAAAATGATTTTATCACGTAGTTTAGACCACCAAGATTCAACTTTAAGGAAACATGTATATATTTACAAAAATAAAAACAAATAAAAGATCATCGCCACAGAAGGACAACATTATGATCACGTTCCAATTGTTCTTCCAACTGCTGTCCACTGACTCCAGTGGAGCAGCAGATTTCATCCAAACATGCTCCACCGTCTAGGGACCTCCGCAGAGATGCTGGCTCTCCCAGCAGGACAGGATATTTATGTACTCTCCGTACAAGTCCTTCCAGCACACCAAACTGCACCAGCTTGCGTTCGTTGATCCATAAGGTCGACGGATTCATGCGTAAACATAGATCCCGAATTGTAGTCCCGCGTGTCATAGCAGCATACATGCGAAAAACATCTCGTAACGATGGTCTTTGCCGGTCGGATTTCGCAACATATCGTAGACAACGGTCCCGTAACCTGGCATCTTGTACAAGTGCACGTAATCGTGGCGTGGTGCAATATACATTGCCATATTGGAAGAGAGGCACTAGCGCAATAGCGCCGTAGTAAATCAAGTTTCGAATGCATGCTTTAACTAGATTGTTCTCAACGTCGGCAAGTGTTGCAATGCGCAAGACATGATTGAATCCATTGATATGAGGTGCCACTGCATGTGTAGTAAGATCCCATGCGCGTTCAGGTAGTGGTCGGACTAACACTGGCACCTGGTGATCGGCAACGCGAACTGGATCAGTTCGCACATCAACAACTTTTAGATGTGTAGCTGTTGGACCCTCCGTGAGGGCGCACTCCCCACGTGTATTCAGTGCCTCCTTTGCTTCTGTTAAGACAGGAATTAACTTCAATGCACAGCTACCACTGGAAAGATAACTGCTTTCAATTTCCATTGCCATTAGGTAGTCTGCAAACTTCATAACAACTGGCTCATAGTGCACCGTACGAGCATTGCTATCGCACACGAAGCACAAATTGAAGTGAAATGCATTTCTGGCATACTTTTTGTCATCTATTCTTACTGGAAAGCCCAGGATTTTGTGTTCTGATAAAGTTCTAAAACAGAATAGAAGTTAACCTATGTAGAAAAATAAGTGTTCGATGGAGTGTGCAGTTACACTGTGATAGTACTCCGTTGTAGTTCTGCTTTGGTAATTATGTACACACTGATGCTATCAAAGAGCTCTTTCGAAATGTAATTATCTGGAACCTGGCAGGAAATCATCGGTCCCTGTGTCGGGTGAAACTCGCAGAAGAAGATGCATCGTATTGCGTTCTGCTTTGCGGGCACCACCTGCATAGCTTAGTAACAACTACACGATGCCACATACACGCAATCGCCTTAAATGTTATTTATTATTTATTTACATTACACTGCTGGGTTATAATTTGTTAAAATATGACTTGTTTAATAAAGCAGGAAGCGGCCGGAGGGCAGTAAACTGTAATAAAGATCTACAATGATAGGGTAAGAAGGGTTGCCTGTACTCACATCTAATATTTCTGAAACAAAATTCTTCTATTTATATAAAATTCTTCGGCTGGTCAATTACAATTATAGTGGTTTAAAGTGGTTCATTTATTTTATTTAATTTTGTAGTACTTGGTGCGATGTTTTGTGTGTTCATAGGTATGAATGAAAAGCTCCTTGAAAGTTCGAATACGAACATTTATCGACATGAGCTGCACAGGCATAATTTCATTCAACTAGGTCTAGAATAAAAATGCGAATAATATAAAATGAGTAACGTTTAGTTATATGTCCTTGCCTTTCTCGCTATTTATGTAACCTGAAATTCTTAGGTTTCCCCACTTTTACGAGTTCCTACACGTAAAAACTCGTTAACATATTGAGAAATATGCAATCCATTGCTAGAAATATCTACTTTAATGCAAAACCACGCGTAATATGTGCGTTAATCAACAACTATTCCAAAATAGCAAGCATCCCAAATGACAACAATTCAGAACTAATTTACAAACATTTGGAGGGTGAAGATGCTGGAATCAGTATACTAGGCTTGAACAGACCTAAATCTCGAAATGCATTTAACGCAAGCCTTGTGGATAAAGTACATACTGCCTTGGATGAACTGGCAGTCAATAATTCTGTGCGAGTATTAGTTGTTTGTAGTGCAACTGCTGGGATGTTTGGATCGGGCAAGTAACACATATTCTAAGCAATATATGTACATAGAATTAATTTATGTATGTTAGGTGCTGATTTGAAGGAACGTGCCAGAATGTCACAACAACAAGTTTGTGTATTTGTATCCTCCCTGCGATCAATGATGAACAAACTCTATGAACTTCCAGTACCTGTGATTGCTGCCATTGATGGTCTAGCTTTAGGAGGAGGTCTGGAATTAGCCCTTGCATGTGATATTCGAGTTGCGTCTTCAGTTGCTAAGATGGGACTGGTGGAAACAAAGTTAGCTATTATTCCTGGTGCCGGTGGAAGTCAACGTTTGCCCCGTTTAATCAATCCTGCTATTGCAAAAGAATTAATTTTTACAGCAAGGATTTTTGATGGTGCAGAAGCCAAGGAAATGGGAGTTGTTAATCATGCTGTTGAGCAGAATGATTCTGGTGATGCAGCTTTTTGTAAGTCGATGGAAATTGCACGGGAGATGTTGCAAAATGGCCCTTTTGCTCTTAAAATGGCCAAAGCTGCAATCAACCAAGGTATGCAGGTTGATCTTAAGACTGCATTTAAATTTGAGGAGGCTTATTATGCTCAAATTATTCCAACTAAAGACCGCATTGAAGGTTTAACTGCGTTTAGGGAGAAGCGTCCTCCTAAATATATTGGAGAATAATTGTATCTTGCAATATTAATTGTTTCACACTGAAATATATTTTCTTTACTGTTGGGTAAACTTTTTTTAAAAATTCTAGTAATTAAAGTAGTTACGGAACAATCCGAAGTTTAAATCGTATGTATGTATCGTGCTCTATGATCTAAATATTGAAATTATCAATTGTGTCAAAGAGGACGAGCGCTTTGATGATCTTGGGGCGAGCTTTCCCATGGTGTTTTTTAGGAACGCGTACCTAGTTTGGTGGCTTTGGCAATTCCTTGTCGGTTGAGATGGATAGCAATAGGCCGCAGGAATTGCTCATGGAGAAGCTGCGCTCCAAGGCATCCGAGCTGATGAGCTTTCCTGAAATCTCTGAAGTGATGATGGTGACCATGCAGGTAGGTTATGTATTTGGCTACTTTTGCTACCAAATTGAGTAATTTTTAATTCGTTATTTTATAATCTATTAGGAATTGATAGAAGTAGAATGAACTAAACAAACTGTATTTCTATTACCATTGGTCAAACATTTGAATTCTTTTTTAGGATGAGGACTATATCCTGGATAATGAGGAAAAAGCACTTCATCAAATGTGCCTTGCTACATTACAGCAGCATTCCATCAAGGTGACCTCCTTGGAATGCTTTGTGAGAAGATTGGAGTATATATCACGAAAATTAGGGTAAACTATTACTGCATAAATGTAATATGTTAAAATGTTTATACTTTCACAGGTTAAAGTTTGCACAAGAATATTCTGGGGTTGTCTTGTATATTGCCTCTGATATGTTCTACATAGATATAGTCTTGACTGAGAGTGGGACAGTTTGCGACGTTAAAGTACACCATCATTGGTCTGGGGTACACACGCATTGCAAAGAACTGATCTCCTGTCTGACTAAAAAGGATTTTTCCGATTTTACAGCCCAATTAGAGGGTTTCTTATCTATTTATAAGCTAAACGCTGAGAACGAAGTGAAGGCGAAAGCGTTCACTGCGTTGCATTCACTAGAAGCTGATCTGAATACATTATGGCATCTACAAACATCTATCAAGGAGCCATTTAACCTGCTGCACAAGTCACTTGTGGGAATTTTGGAAAAGCGACGAGGTGGACATGCGATGCGACTGACTTACTTTGTTTCTCCTTATGAACTAATTGACATTGAACGCGGCGAATTGGAAGCATTAAACGTTGAAACCATAACAAAACGACAAATTGGCTACAGTGCTACATTGTACATAGAGGATTCTGTGGCACATAAATTGCAGACATCTACGTTGATCAGTATTAACCGAAGGAATAGTGGAAAGACTATTCCATCGTATGCATCTTTGACTGCGCAGAACAGTGTTCTTATTCCTGCGTGCTTCGTCTTGCGACTCAACCATCCATTGCCGATCTGTATAGAATTGTTGCTACAGATTCAAGAAATTACTGAACTGGAATGGGCGGATTTGTCAGATGCATCTCCAATAATGAGTCTTATTTTTCAACACGTAACCAAGGGTCAGGTAGATTCTTGCGAAAACCGCGGTTTGTTCGTCAACTTACTTGATCAAACTCATTGTTACTTCTTGGCTGAAAACACTGGTATGCAAGGCTTGGTTATTTCCAGTATACCTTTTACTCACCCAGCTCATGTTGCACCGATTCTGGCTTATCTACGCCAACAGGCACTTCTTAACACTCTGATTGCAAGCTGTATTCGGCTGGAGTGCAATCCAGGTTACTTTTTAAACTATCTTTATAATTTCTAAGTATTTTTTTTTTTGTATATTACAGATATGGACGCTTTGATTACATTGGAAGGTGCTTTATATAGTTGTACTAAGATAATCATTTCGCTTGAACATTCGCTTGAACAAAGCCTGGCTACCGCCGAGTTTGACCTCTCGGACATCTCCAACCTCCAATGTAAGGTACTTAGTTCGCTAGCATCGGCGAATACTTCTGACCCTGTATCTGCAGAGTCTTCAAAAGTTCTCAATAGGAGTTTCTCTATCCCGATTACGATTCGATCAGTTTTGCGTCATTGGAATATACTAGCTAAACCAGTAGATGAAACTTCGAACTTGCTTCTCAGCGAGGGCGATCCGCAAGGAAAGTCGGATAGCACGGAACCCACTAGTCACGGCATGCCACAAGCGTCGCCTCCCCATGTAGACATCTTGCTTATGGGCGACACGAGCTTCGCTGAGCGTCAATCGGATGGGGCAACTGTAACAAACGTTCTCACTGATCTTGAAGTTACCAACATACCACCAGTGGATAAGCCAAAACGTAAGAAACGAAAGAGTTCTTCATCCAAACGCAAGGGGAAACGAAAATCATCAAGACGTAACTAGTGATGATCATCTTGATGTGTATAGTTCTCATACTACGTTCCGCAATGGTTCCTTAAGTTCAACCCGACTCTTCAAACATGGCACTGTAGATTAGTCAATCATCAACTCATAACCGTAGCCTCAGTGGTAAGCTTAGTTTAAATTTAATGAAAACGAGTTATAGTCAAACTCATAATCCTAAGCATTCAACCGCACATGAATCTAGTAGCCCAGAGCACGTCCCATTGCATTTAAGTAATCCCAAGTTATCACCGAATGCGATAATCTTGTGCGGCGCGGATGAATGATTGAATGTTTAAGTATGACTGGTACTGGCTAGAAATCACATTGGTTTAAAGTCAGTTGTGAACCCTGGTACCGCATCCGCATTCCATTTTCTGCAACTTTTTTGCCAACGTTCTTAACAGGCGTTCAAACAGCCATCAATGTCATATTCGTCGTATCCTTAGAAGCCCTCACGCCCTATCCGTCTAAAAATAGTTTCAGTGATTCAAACCAAATAACAGACTGACCAATAAGGGGAATGCCAATCTAACTCAAGATATTGATCAACTATATGTGATACTGGATTCTGGTAAAAACAAAGATTTTTCTAATTTTTGGTGATGGTGGAGGAAAGCACTTATTCCGTTGAATCAACCCTGCTATTCTAAAGGATTTAATGTTTACAGCAAGAATTCTTTGATGGAGCGGATGCTAAGAAACGGGATGATTTTGTTGAATAGAACAATTCTAATAATGCAACTTTTTGCAAATCGATTTAAATTGCTCTCAAAATACCTTAAGCCACAAGACTGAATTTAAATTTGAGGAATCTTAGTATATTTCTTAGTAAATTATTCAAACCAAAGATCAATTTGAAACTAATGCATGCATTTAGAGAGACACGTTCTCTTAGATATGTTGGACAATAAGTTTATCTTGCCATGTTCATGTTTTAACTTTAAAATATATTTTCTTACTATTTGAATAAACAATTTTTTGAAAGTACTTGATATGGAAATAATTTTGATTCTAACTTTACCGAATAATCATTTTTATCCCTTCTTGTACAATTCTCCCAACAGAATAATCCGAAGTGTAAATTTTAATGATTGTATTTATTTAAAATTAGTTTTCTTATATCTCGCATAATGCTAATTATGCCATCTATTAAATCAACTATCGGGCGGCACACCCATCTATGTGTGGAGTTTCAGATCAGATGGCACAATTGTCGTTTATGATTACTTAAAGTAGAAGCAATTCAAAACTGAAAACTTTTTTTCTGCTTTGTAACGAGCAATTTTAAAATAAAAATTTTACTTCACAATCGTTGTTTTTATTAGATCAAAGAAGATTTAATTCTCTTTTGCTGGCGTCAACTAGTTAGGTTTTCTGGTGATAAATAGTGAAATTAAAAATATCTGTTCCTTAAAAATATTCTTATAACATTTCTTTTTATTTCTCATAAGTTTTAGAATAAAAAACGTTTATTTTTAATAATAGCCAAACAAATATGATAACTAATATAAACTTATGTTTAAATAAGTATATTGAGTACAAAACGATCCAAATTAACATTGAAGACTAATGTTATGACTTGCTTAGCCTAACAGCCGTTTTTACTAGGCTGTCAACGCTGTCACAATATATTGTTATTTCGAATACTAATTTCGGACATTTTGTAGTCAATAAAATTAACATAATTCTACAAATATTAACATGCTTATTACGCAATTATTAAAAATTGTAAATGTAATTCAGAAGTTTATGACCAGAAAAACACAAAAAATAGGTGCATTATGTAGATATAATTTCTAAACAAATAAGGCAAGTTGAGAAAATGCAAAAACAATTGAATTAAACTTAAAAAAATTACAATGAGCGTAATGTATCAAATCAAATAATTGGCCCCCACATCCCCCTCCAGTTCGTACACTGACATATCACGCACATACTCCATAAGGCAAGATAGGTGAACGCAAGCACCTTTGGTGATCTTTGGGCATGCTTTCCTTAAACGCGCATCTTGTTAGCTACTTAACTCGCGCACTTTTCGTCTGTTGCTGATGTGTGCGAGGCGCATCTCCAGCCTCTTCGGTGACGCTCTTACAACGTAGTGATGTGAGTTGCACGCGAAGGTGTGTCGTATCCTTGGATTAATCCATAAGCACAACAACAGTAAGTTTCATGCATCTGCATCGCCGCCGGCTAGCTCTATGATGTCTAGGAAGCTAACGCGTGCACGCTTTTTACCATCCTCGCCCAACAGGCGCGTTTTCTATGCGGACTAGACTTCATTGTTTGTTGATATGGCTGTAGGTCTGCGCAGTGGCCGTCTGCAAGGATGGATAGCAATTGGCCGCAGGAGCTGCTCATGGAGAAGCTACGCTCCAAGGCATCGCAGATGAAGAGCTTCTCCGACACATCGAAAGCAATGAGGATGGCTCTGCTGGTAGGTTATATTTTTTGCCCCATTTTCAACCAAACTGCCTAATTTTTAATTCATTAATATTCATTTGCAATATAAAGATTGTAACAAATAATTTTCATCTAATAGCATGACTCAATTCATTTAGGTTTATTTTATGGAAATGAATAATGCTTGGAAGTTTGCTAAAGTCAAGTAATCTCGGCAATTGATAGAAGTGCAATGAATTAACCTAAATTTATTTCAATTAACACTGTATAAGTCAGATGTTTTATTTAATGAGACATTCTTATGACATGTGTAGGACAAGAGATATGCACTGGATAGTGTAGAAAAAGCACTTCATCAAAAGTGCCTTGATACATTACAGCATTCCATCAAAGTGACCTCCTTGCAGAGCTTGGTGGAGAGATTAGAATGTCTATCAAGACAGTTAGGGTAAATTTGAACTATTGCTACTTAAAAGCAATATATTAAAGTGTGTTTATATTTTCACAGACTTAAATTTGTTCAAGCACCTTCTGGAGTTGACTTATTTATTTCCTCTGACATGTTCTACTTAGAAATAGTTCTGAATCAGAGCGGGACAGTTTGCGATGTCAAAGTGCACCACGATGGCTCTGTGGAGCAGAAAAGTTGCGAAGAACTAGTCTCCTGTCTCACCAGAAAGGATTTTTCCGATTTCACAGCCCAATTGGAGGGTTTTTCTTCGATTTATCAGCTGAACGCCGAGAAGAAAGTGAAATCGAAAGCGTTCACTGCGTTACAATCCCTAGAAGCCGATCTCAATATATTATGGCAACTGCAAACATTCATTAAGGAGCCATTCAATCTACTTCACAAGTCACCCGTGGGAATTCTGGAAAAGCGACGAGGTGGACATGCGATGCGACTGACTTACTTTGTTTCCCCTTATGACTTGATTGACACTGAACGCGGCGAACTGGAGCCATTCAGCGTTGAAACAATTTTAAAGCGACAAATTGGCTATAGTGCTACAGTGCACATGGAGGGTTCTACGGCACATAAATTGCAGACATCTACGTTGATCAGTATTAACCGTAGCCACAGTGGGAAAAGTACGCCGACGTATGCACCTTTGACTGCGCAGAACAGTGCTCTTATTCCTGCGTGCTTCGTGTTGCGACTCAATCGTCCCTTGCCGATCTGTGTCGAGTTGTTGCGGCGGATTCAGGACGTTACTGAATTGGAATGTGCGGATTTATCAAAAACGTCGCCAATAATGGGTCTTATTGCTCAACACGCAAGCGAGGGTCAGACAGATTCCTGTGAAAATCGCGGATTATTCGTCAGTTTACCGGACCAAACTCATTGTTACTTCATGACTGAAAATACCACTATGCAAGGTGTTGTTGTTTCCAGCATACCTTTTTCTCACCCAGCTCATGTTGCGCAGATTCTGGTGTTCCTACGCCAGCAGGCACTTTTTAATACTTTAATTGCAAGCTGCATTCGGCAGGATGCCAATCCAGGTTATTTTTTAAAACTTTGTTATGGTTTGTAACTTTTAATTTCCGTTGTCTATATATTACAGATATGGACAATTTGGTTGTATTGGAAGGTAGCACATTTAGCTGGACTCAAATTAACATTTCACTGGAACATTCACTTGAAGAAACTCTGGCTACCGCAGAGTTTGACCTGTCGGACATCTCTAACCTCCAATGTAAGGTACTAAGTTTGCCTGCCTCGGTCAATTCGGCTGAAGTTGCATCTGAACTATCTTCAAAGGTACTTAATCGAAGTTTCTCTATCCCGATTACGATGCGATCTGTTTTGCATCATTGGAAGATGCTAGCTGAACCAGTAGATCAATTCAATGGGTTTGAAAATTTTAACTTGCCCCTCGGCGGTGGGGATCCGGGGGGTAGAAATGGTAACTCGGGTAATACGTTAGGCGAGACGGATAACACGGAACCCTCTGGCCACGGCATGCCGCTTATGTCGCATCCCCATCAAGGCATGTTTTTAAATGAGTCGCTAATGGGCGGCGCAAGTTTCGCTGGCTTTCAATCGAATGGTGCAACCGTGACACCAGTTCTCACTAATGTTGAACTTACCAACATACTCGCTGGTGGTGATAAGCCGAAACGCGTAAAGCGAAAACTACCGGATGATGCATGGAAGAGCAGTGTTAAGCGAAAACCGGGCATGACTGACGATGAACTTCTTGATGCGTCTAGTTGTGACTCGACGTCCCGCAGTACCCCATTATCGCAAGATGCTGAAATTGCTACTCCCAATTCTGTACTGGGGTTTCACTCAGATCTGGAGTTGAGCGCGTTGGATCCATCTGAATTAATCGGTGATAAGGAAGCGGATTTTGACGCTGACGATTTGGTGGGCGATGTGGAAGAACTTCTCTCTGGTAAAAAGGACAAATCACCATTGTTACCTGACTTTGAGTCTAATAAATTAGTATCATCGAGTGTGAGCATAACACCAATCCATATGGCAGGTGCTTCGAGTGTTCTGTCTGCTTCCATTGCAACACCACCAGATCAGCGAAGATCTGGAATAGAGATATTTCCCATTACAGCGGCCAGTGCATTATCTGGAGCAGTTACGATTACTCCTATTGCACAGAAATCAGATAAAGACCGCAAAGACAAAAGCGGGAAGCGTTCTGATGATAAAGCACGTCTTGAGAAGAAGAAAAGGCGGAAACGAGAAGGCTCACCGATGGGTCCACCGGAGAAAATTCCATCTAAAGGTGAACTAATACCTAAATCTACGGGTGCTGGTGGAGGGAGCGGTGGTGGCAAACCACCCGAAAGTCCACCCAACTCACCAAATATGGCAAGGAAATTCAGTCATTCACCCACTCACAACCGTAGCCTCAGTGGCAAGCTTAGTCCCAATTTAATGAAAACGACCATCAAAACTCATAGTCCCAAGCATTCACCAGCGCATGTGTCTAGTAGCCCAAAACACGTTCTACCGGGTATAAGTAGTCCTAAGTCATCACCGAAACATCCGTCCACAAGCGGAAGTGGTAAACCAAGTATGTCAACGTTAAAAAACGCAGCAAGCTCCCCGTCTAGCAAAAGTGACGCAAAGAAGTCCGGCTCCAAAGATTCCGCAAGGGAGCGGGACAAGAAGACGGGGGGTACTTATTTGAATGCGGCAAAAGGCACCTCAAAGAGTACACTTAAGGTGAAACCACTTGACTTGAATGCACATTCTTTGGAGATGGCTGCAAGTGGCAGCGGTTGTGTTTCTGAATCGGGTACCACGTCGCCCGGACTTGGCGTTGATTTATCCAAGACCGCTGGAGGCCTCAATCAAGTACGCAATCGAAAGTCGGGGAGTCTTTCAGCCATCGTAGACAAACTTGCGAAGGCACAGAACTGTGATATGGCGGTCGATCCAGCAAGTAAGCCAAAAGAACGTGCGTCCACTCCAGGAAAAAGCGAAAGCCCCAATGCACTACCGAAGAGTGGTTCAAATTCAAAAATCGGACAGGATGGCAAGAACCCGGAGTATGTATTACTCAAGCATTCTTCAGATTGCATGAAACTAACCATCAACAAAACACGTGCGCGAGAACCTGGCTCGAAACCAATGAAAACACCGGGATCAGCATCAAATAGTTCAAGTATGTCGACGGGATTAAGTAGTACTGGATCACCAAAGAATCACACCGGCTTAAAACCAGGTGTGAACTCTGGTCCTGCATCGAAGAAACCTCAACAACCTAGCATTGCTAAACCAGGAGGTAATAATCCGAATACACCTTATTCATCAAGTAGCATAAAACCCTTTAAATCATCTTCATTTCTGTGTTCTTCAACTTCTTTGTCCTCATCTTCAACAGGCATTAAAACGGTCAACTCCTCAAGTAGCTCGTCACCGAATTCGTCGAATCCTAAGAAGCTCCCTAATTTCTATCCGTCTAAAAGTAGTTCCAGCGATCCAAATCGCCTCAAAGATCGACCCAAACTCAGCAAAAGTTCTTCGGAGAAGTCGATCTTTTGCAAAACCGACAAGGGGAAAGCCAGTCCGACTCAAGAAAGTGATAATTTAAGTCTTAACTTTCCTAGCAAAAAGCAATTTGACAAGAGTTTTCAAATACCAAAGCTGTCAGCTCGAACGGGTGATGATAAAAAATCCAAACCTGTTGAGAATAATGTAATTGGTGTAAACAAGGACAAACTCATCGATATTTTTAGCACTGCTTCTGGTGTACCGACCTCGGCTAGTATGTCTGGTAAAGAATTACTTGGAAAATATACGCATCCTTTGCCAGCCCCCAAGTTGTTTGACAGTAGCATGGAAGCAAAAATTCGCAGTACAATGAACAGTACCACCATACCAAACAGCATTAGTGCCACAAGTATTAGTCCCAAGCTAGAGTCACAGCTTATGCCTATGCCCAGTGTCGAAGAGGAGAAAAAGCCCAAGGATGACGCTTTTGGCAAATCGTTTCCCATATCAGCCAGCGGGACATCTTCCGCGCAATTTGCTTCAGTCAGTGCTGATTCTCTTGGATTGGCAGGACGCAGTATAGATCTCACTTCAAAGTTTATAGCACCAGCGCCTAAACTGGATGACAAGAAGCCGGACAAGAAAGACAACGACCTAGAGTTTGCTATGGCGGCATCTATCAGCTCACCTGGAGTTGGCGCGACGACTTCAGTTCCAGGAGGTATCGAAAAGAAGAGACTTGGCGAGTTACCACTATCTTTTCCGCCGTCACCATCTGTCAGCGTTCATATTGTGAAGTCGCCGGCACCCAGTCCTCTCATTGCGCCCAGCCCACACTCGACAGCGTCTCCCAGTATAACCGATGATGAACTTATGGATGAGGCATTGGTTGGTTTGGGTAAATAGTGCAGAATTTTGAATTATTTTCCAATTTTCAGTAATAACCAGATAAAGATTATTTTCGCTCAATTAAATTAAGCAATTACATTGACTACCTACAAACTGCTAGTGTTGATTTTCACTATGTATCAGTTGTTAATATTAATTGGAGTCGATTTGTAGTATAATTGCTTAAATGTAATTGTATAAAAATCATTCTTGTCTGGATGCTATTAAAAATACGAAAAATAATTCAAAAATTTGTGAGAAATAAAGATTCCAAAAAGTAGGTAGATACAAATACAATATATTGTTGTGGATGACGAGTGTGCGGGTGCTTTTATTGGTCAACTAAAGTTATTGGCGATGACATCAAAATTAAATGTGAACTGATTAGTGCGGTTCCAAACAGCTAAACAAGTAGAATACATGTGCACCAGATATAGCAGGCAGATGATTGTTAAAGGGAGTACATTGATTTCATATGTACGAATTATATGAATTAACATAAGACCTTATGATTAAAAGAGAACTATTTAAGTAATTAGCTAGAGATAAATTTGCCTCGGAGTGCCGACTATTTCAAGAATTGAAAGTTTGTTAATTTATTAAGTGAATTGTCCTGGAAATATGCGTGATTCTTTCAATTTGGTAGTTCGTACTTCGAACTAATTCTTTGAAGTGCTTTTTTAGTACAATATGATGATGTATTCAGTCGAGTGCGTTGATTTATTTAAATTATATTTAATTGTTATGTATAACTTTTGCAATTTGCAACGATAATGTCAGTAATTTCTTTTTCGGGGCGATTTGTATTATGAACCAATGGCCAGGTACGCAGGTATGACAATTGTTTTTCCAATAACAAGTTTAAATTGGTCCATATTATTCATTAATTATAGCAGGCGATTGATTGATAAAGACAAATGTATGAATATTTAAATAAAGAAGAGTTAATTCGAATGTGGAGTGAAAATATTTAATAAGTGGTAGGTATTGGGAAATTAAAAAGTACACTGCACGACAAATACCTAAAAAAGTCTAGCGCCGAACTTTTGTTTACAAATTGTTATAAAACAAAATCTCTCCGATTTCAAATCCTCTAAGCTCTTGATTTCGGGGATAGGTCACCTCAGAGTTTTATCATGTTTTTGGGGGTATGGTTATTTGTAAAATCTTAGTGAATCCGGATTTTCGGAATTTTCGGAAATTCTAGAGATGTTCTCGGATGTATTTGCCAAGTTCTGTTGTTATCTGAATAAAGGGTTAAATTGAAAGTATAAATTTAAACATTTATTAATTATTTATTTACATAACGTGTTCGGCTCGTTGCCTTCTTCAGTATATATGATACTGAAATAAATAATTAGTAAGTGTTAAAATATATTAATGTCAACATAAATCAGATGTTATTATCATATTTGAATGATATGTTGGAAAAAGTAGCATTTAAAAGCAGCCAACAAAGTTAGATAAATGGCTATTTATTAGCAATGTCTGTTTTACGCTTACACTTTCTTTGTATATTTCTCGGTCTTCTGTATATTTCTATTTGTGTTTCTATTGTGTCGGCGAGCAGAACAGAAATTGCAATAAATGATTGAATACGAAGTGTTTAACCTTATCAACAACACCCTTAACGAGTATTTGTTAATCAAGCGACGGTTAACAACATAGTACATACATAACTTGAATTCTTAAGTGTCTTTTTAGTGTTTATAAAAAATGAAACATGCAATTAAATTTGAACTAGCATCGTGTTAAGCAGTATTAAGTGATCGCAATAGAACTATGCAAAGTTTGAAACTAGTGCAACATTATAAATAGGCTCTGGTTGTGATTTTAGTTGGCCGTCGTTGCACAACATAATTGACCAAATATTGTCAGCACTTATTATTATCCGTATGATAAGAAATATTAATATTATTATTTTATATTACATTATTATTATTTGTTGTATAATGTTGAGAAATAATATTTTTATAAATGTATCAATATTTGATGTTTTAGTATTAATATACTAATACTTAGTCATCAAGTTGTTCATCAAGCCGTTAGCTATGATTGATTTCTCAGAGATTTTGATAAGGTTTAAAACATATACTTAAAAAAATAAGCATTTCACACAGTTTTACATAATAGAAAAAGGGAAATGAGTTTACTCAACAGTTTAAACATAGAAGTCGTGAGGAGCGTTCCATAAAGCGAAAAAATCTATATCTATTGTTCTGTTCTACCTATGAAGATGGGACATGGGAAAATTTTAGGTGAAATGTAAGAGTTAAAGAAAAATGATTTTTCACTACGTTTTTAAATGAGTTTTCTATCATGTTCTTGGTATTTATTATTAATCTTTTATATACTTGCAATAATGCAAATAAACTTGGAATACTTTTTATAGTTTTGTCAGTAATCACAATTTTATTTTATTCGCATTCTACAACTACATGCATTGGACTACATCAACGTTGTTGCTATTCTTTCACCTACTATTTAGTCAATGACGTTCATCTACTTAACGACTGGTCTTACATAACGCGAAAATAATTTAGAAATTGGTGGTGATAGCGACTCTATGCGACTTCCAACTGCACCTATATATTCCTCACTGCAGTCAATAGCATCATGGTTGAATCCTCCGATTTGTTGGCCGCTTGACAGACGGGTCGAGCGTTCTCGGTTTCCAGCATTCAACCTAAACCAAATACAAATAAAAATGTTTGATTGCTTTCCTAATCGATTTGTACCTTATAAAAGCATCTAATAGACTCTTGCTTGTCTTGTCCTCAAAGTTGTTAGGCTGGCGTATATCTCGAAGGTTTAGTGGCTCAAGACCTTTCTTGTATATAAGGGAGACCGTTTGTAAAGTTGGATCACCTCGCGAATTTCTTCCAAATCCATTTCCAGCTAGCAGAGAGTCGAATGATCCTCGACGATGTTGTTTCTTCAGATGATCAGTTTTTCTTTGATTTCTATACATTAATATTAAACGACGACAACAACACAAACAAAACGGAAAATCAAGGACGGAATTGTTTTATGTAATTGTTAGAAATATAATATTGTTCATTAAAAACAAAAAGTTTCTAATAAAATTCCTGTTGTACCTTTTGGCCATCAAAGCAGCATCCATCGTTAGAAGTGAATCGTGGTTCGGTAGTGTCATATCCGAATGCTCGAATCCTTTGTAAGCATTAACAAAAAAATCATGTACACTGATAAATATTACAACTTGCTTCAAATTTTTATTACATTCAAATTAATTTAGTAGTTACAAAACTAGCATAGTTATCAAAATATTCATGGATTCATTTGTTTTGAGGACATGGCCACATTAAATTGCTTCTACGTCCATTCAGATGACCGCCTCCAATTCTATCTAGAGATCTACCGTTTAAATACCTCCCACCAATGCCATCAAGAGATCTTCCGTTCAAGTATCCTCCGCCAATACCATCCAAAGACCTACCATTAAGATAACCACCTCCAATTGAGTCTAATAAACTGACTTTACGGTTTACATTTTCTGAAGATCTACCATTTAAGTAGCCACCTCCAATATTATCCAAAGATCTTCCGTTAAGGTACCCTCCTCCAATCTGGTCCAAGGATTGACCATTTAAGTAACCAGCACCTACTCTATTAAGAGATCTTTCCTTTAAGGTGCTACCACCAAGTGCATCCAAGGATCGACGACCTAGCAACGTGCCTCCACCAATACTATCCAAGTTGCTGCTACGCAACGTGTTGTCTTCGCGTCGGACTAGTGATTTTCGGTAGCATTTTCCACCCACAGACAGTTCGATGTCACCGAGGGTGCCATAAACCGCACGTCGACCGTTTAGATAACCGCCGCCGATGCCATCTAGAGATCGTCTCTGAGGTGGGGAATACTTTCCGATTAGGTTACCGCCACCAACCGTGTCATCTGTTCTTAGATCTAAGCAGGAATTTGCTTAAAATGTGATGATTTCATAGAAAATACATTGATAAAACTCCACAATAAGCCAAACCGTCGTAAAGTCGCAATGAGCACATAGTGATTGTGACAAGGACTTACCGTATCTGCTGAGCTGGGGCTGCAAATATTGCCTGTTCGCGTCCTGAAAAAGAGTTTAAAATGTTTCTAGAGCAAGAGACAGTTGAAACTATCTAACTCTAGCCATTAATTAATCTATCTGGTAGAGCCACCGAAATGATTGAATTTATTTTTCAAGACTGAAATTATTTGAAATGTTTTTTTTTTATTAAGCTTGGCACTGTTATGAAACATTTGAGATTCTAGGCTAATGTGATCGTGTTCTGATAGTTTTGTCACGTTTTTGTTTATCAAAGATTCTTGCAATAATAATATGGTACTTTTTACTACCAATTTTGGAAACAACAACTGTCAACAGTTTTGAACAAAACAATGATAAATCATATGACACGAAAACGGTCAATCTAATTAATATACTTACAGTTGGATATGCCTCTAATGCCCCCAGCGTCAGTAACGCAATAAAAAAGTACCCCCACATCCTTATCACTCAGTTAACAGGACTCTAGACGCGTTGGTGGTTGTCACGATCGCCGTCGGTGCTCAGGAATGTTCGCGCATTAAACGTGAGAAGCGAACTCTCCCAGGATCATCACGCGCGGAGCTTTTTATACACTGCTCCCGGCAGGTGTGGACTGCATCTAGGAGGGACGGAATAAAAAATCAACTCCTACACTATCGCAAAAATTGGCAGGCACTCTGGCAGCGTTGGATTGTTTGACGTGCGACATGGAAGTGCAAAAGCGAATCAGACCGCGTGATGAAAAGTGGAAATAATAATAATTTAGACATTCTTGACAACGAACTTAATTACATATTAATTATAACAATTATTCATATTTAAATTTGCCTGAAGTGTTATCAAGTTAAATACACCGTTTTTGTACTGTTAATAAGACGTTTGCGTTTTCTATTTTAGTCCTCAATATGTTGAATCAGTTAATGGAAAGGGCTCAGGTGAAGACGACAGTACAATTACATGAAAGCAGCTACTTATTACATTTACAGGACATTTATTTCTGTATTTTGTTCTTTTTTTTTTTCAAATTGCATGTCATAAATTTACGATTTTTTTACGATTTATTTTGATGCATTTGGATGTGTGCTGTATTTGCATTGTTGTTAGCTTACTATAATGGACTGCTCCACAAGCAGCTCAGTGTTTGGTAAACTCCAACAAATACATCTCGTGGAGTGCACCATATGCTGCTTTAATGAACATTTATGTGGTTTAATTCAATCACGGCTCGATTGATTAACGTCAGTGCTATAGATTTGAGATATTCTAGATTTTGTTTGCTGAATTCAAATTAATTAGATTTTATAAAGGATTCACAACATGAAATTAGTGAAAATTGTTTCATCGTTACTTCTTTTTTTCTCTAACTCATCAATTTGTTGTTTTAGAACTTACTTCCATAAAAAGTAAATCTGATTCCTACGTTTAAACGGTGCAAAATTGTGTTTTAAAGTTTAAAATTGCGGCACCTCAACCATGTAATGTGTCCATTTAAGTATAATACGGTTTTTGTATAATCCTCTTTATTATAAATAATCGATAAAGATAATATTACCATTGAATAATAAAAAGACAATAATAGTTAATAATTTTATTAGGTCGCCGTGTCGGAGTTTGCTTTTCTTGCATGCCAAAGTAATGAAGAATTCGAAAAAACATTAGTGGAAGTGATTCTTGTAACATTTATGAAATGATAAAAGAAGCGACATTTCTAAATTAATTACCAGTAATATTTCATTACTGACATTTTGAAAAGATTAAACTAAAGATAGATCCGTCTATGTAAATCGATTTACAAGCATCTTTTAGAAATGACGAGACATTGCCGGTATTACTTTTCCGATTTGACTCCGCTATTGTGGCACAATAACAAAAGGTATACGTTTTCAAGGTATCAAATATTGTACACAGATATTTTATTACTTTAATTTAATGCATCAGCACAACATAATTTGCACCGAGTATGCAGTATATATGCACGATGAATTGGATCGCGAAAATTATCTGTGAATATTGTATGAAAAATATAGTAGCAGTGCATATGGTGGCAA
Source organism: Diploeciton nevermanni (assembly GCA_027575565.1). NCBI lineage: Eukaryota > Metazoa > Arthropoda > Insecta > Coleoptera > Staphylinidae > Diploeciton > Diploeciton nevermanni. The sequence goes on from JAODIE010011935.1 coordinate 144,740, forward strand.
TTCGCGGCTGTTTACAAATACAGAACTCAATATGGAATGAAAAATCTCAGATTTTACAAGGTCAACATTTTTATTCACATCGATTATATGGCTGCAAACAGGAAACAAGGTTGGTATCATGAAATAAACTTATTAGTCTGACAAGAAAATAATTTCTTAACTTGAAACCATGCCCAGCGGGCAAAGTAACATATACGAAAAACAATACACTTTATTTCAGTTTTCATTTATGCATTTTACCGAACATTTTAAGCTTCATTAACATACCAATTGAAATGCAGAGTTTATTATTATTAAATGATCATTTCTTAGCAACATATAATAATTTAGTTAAAATTAATGGAAATATACTCATTGTTTATTAAGTGAGTTATTTATTTCACTAAGAAAACCATTGAAATATATCGATAGAAATGTTTAAAAACGTTTTTCAAAAAACATTTGTCAATGATCTGCAACTTGTAGTACACGTCAGTGGTTGTAGAAGCAGAAGTACCAATCAGCTGATTTTGCTTGATTGAGGCGAAAAAAGGTCAAAAGAAAATTCGTCTGTTTTTATAGTCTACTTTGTAGATATGTTCGTTATACAACTATTCTAACAATGCTAAGGGATTATATTACCACATCAGCAATGAAATAAGGTAACTGAAATATACTGCAACATATTTATGTTCAGAAACTTCAATGAGAGTGGGTATGTGTAAAAGACTATGTTTATCCTATTAATAAACCTTTGTATAATTTTAGATGTAAATTTGGATATTTCACAAAATATATGTATGTAAGTATTTCATCACTGAAGGTATTTTAGACAGATTTATATATTCAGTCATTTAATATTATCCAACTCAAGTTCTTTTCTACCTTATTATATTGTCATATACTACATAGATGACATAATATGAGATATTATTGCATGCAGAGTTTAGTAATTACAAACATTTTCAAATTCAGTAATTTAATCAGTATGGAATACAATCAAAAATATGAGTGAGAAATAGTTACATTTTATGCATGCTAAATATATGTAAAATTGAAGATCATGTGTTGGGCAGCAATATCATGCATCATTTGTCTTTACAGTTGAGTTAATGACAAGTTCATTGAATAAATATTATGTCATGGCCTAACTAATTGTTTAGATGTATTGCAGAAATCACTTCCTAAAAAGAGAAAAGTTAAATTAATTTTTATGCAGTCTGAACACAATACTGCCGAGGATTTATTGAATTCCGTGTACTTTTTGGACTAGGTATGCAGTGAAATTCCATTTCTGTTCGCGCTATTTTCAAAACTAGTTAGTTTTAGGAACTTTCATTTCACGCTAAAGTATTACCAACTGTTATTATGAATGCCACATAAATCAAGTTTTATGTCTGAATACGTTAAACACTTGTTACGCTTCACGTTCTAATCAAGTTCTTGCTTTATTTTCAGGATAAAGCAATTTATTGCATACTTGGGATAGAAAATGATTGCTGCATTTTCATTTAAAAGGTTATCCAATACATCATGTAGATATATGTCAAACTAATACTTCAGTTGCACTTTTAAGACTAAATAAAACATGACCACCCATCAACATGAAGCAAGGGTAGTTTGCTTTTAGTTGTCCTGAAATTTATGGAAATGAAGGAATACATTCACACCTCTGTATTGAAGAGTGCATCTACTTCTATTGAAAGTCCTCTGACTAGATTTATTCAGTATAAGGGTTGCATAGGAACTATATCATTAGATTGGGGTAGTAGAGAGAATAGATAGTACATAAATGCATCCTGCACACCCCAGTAACAGTGACACAATGGAGACTAGAGGGTAGTCATCCAAATCACCAATAGGAACAAACATCTCTACATCTTGAAACAGCTAGAACATTAATCCATGATAATTGTTTCCTTAGGCTTGTATATATTGTAACTCACTGCATTATAAGTAGTGTTTCTCCACTGACAATAGTTAGCACTTGCAAAATTACAAGGAGCATCAAGAACTGGTTGTCTCTTACCACAAATATCTATTTCATCTGGGCAGTGAATCAAAACACTGGGTTTATCTAGATACACCTTTCCATATCTGTTAACAAACACATCAAAATAATATAATTGTTTCTTTTGTTTTTGTGTGAACTTACTTTCCTGTAATTTGTGCCCTTTGATATCTCAGATGTATCGGGAGATTAAACATCACTCTTTCAACCTGCTCCTGTGGTATATAAATGTAGGCAACATGTCCCATGGAATCATGGGCTAGTGTTTCAATGTTGACATTGCCATCTATGTGGACAAGAACCTATTCAACACATTAAGATTAATATATTATTTCAAATGATATTTGTACTTACATGTGATTGTCGGTTATGATCTGCTAGTTCATCATTGCTGATATATATTCCAGGGTTTATATCAACATACAAGACAAGCTTGCACCCTGATTGTGCCCAGTCAGAACTATTCGGATTACCCATTTCAAGCAGCCAATGTACATCTCTGAAATTTAAGTTATGCATTCAGGTTTGAATTTAAACTTATATATTTACCTATGGAACCCTTCATTTTCTACTTTTTGTGTGATAGATATATCGACTTTCACACAATTATCGCCTTTTATATGAGAAAGTGTAAGGAGCAGCAATAAGAACGACAGGGTGCCTTTTGTAGCCATTTCTTATGGGCTAGAATGAGCTGCCCGTGTACGAATTGGAGGGGGATCAGCAGGTTCTATGAACATTTAATTTCAACAATTTTCATTTACTCCTTAGGATTTAACGATTTTTTAAAGGAAATGATTTAACTTCGTGTTGTCAAGTTTTGACGATTGCGGTAGTCTACGAGAGAGGGCGTGGGTAACAACGGTGTAAGGAGTCGCCGAGTGGGGAAAGTAAGCGCCGTAGAGTCGGAGTTTAGCGGGGTAGTGAGTGAAGAAAATAAAACAGTTGCCCCATAAATTTGAAATCAATAAAAATTAGGAACAAAAGAACTAAATCAAAGAGTGACTCTTCTTCTATCGTTTTGCATCAAGAAATTACACCTGGCTTTACTGTAATTCTCTGAAACTTCAATTCTTCACAGCGTGTAATCAGATAAGTGCAAACATAGCAAATTTTAATCTCAATTTTCACGCGTTTTCTAACACTTTAAACAATTAAAAGTAGCATTAAACAAAAGAGTATTTTATCATCGTTTGGTAACAACAAATTTGTTCTAGTATTTAAAAGAAACATCACAATTTAACGGAATATGATAACGATTTCACTAATAACGAAGATGAGCAATCATCCAACAAAACCTTTGAAAGCCAGACTGAATTTAGCAATGAATATTCGTATTCAACTGAAGACACACTCGCATACATTGCGTGAGATTCTAATTATTTGAAGGAATTTGGAAGTGTTGGTTTAGCAATGGTTTCAAACCAGATGTATTTTTGCATTTTTGCAAAGAAAAGTCGGCCAACCACACACTTATTCTCTGTACATCCAACGGAGTGCTTAAAGCCGAAAGGCGGGCAAGATGGCCAATTAAATTCGATGTACATCCAACATTTTACCACCTTTTTAGAGGTGGCCCAAAGGGCAAATAAAGCGAGATAGGTAGAAAAAGAAGAGATGGAAAAAGGAGACATTTTAACGCCAGAAGAGCATGAAAGAAAAGGAAGAGCAAGACAAGAAAATGGAAGCAAATTATCAACATTATGATGATGAAAGTGGGATGGGCAGGTTTGCTAATGTCACCATTATTATTTTATATTTATTAGTGGGGTTCTGATAGGGTTCACCGTCGGAACACATCACGGTCAATCAGGCACAGAATTCTCTTCTCCCTTAGGCTTCCTTAGATCGATATCATTAAGGAAAGCCTTTTTGTTTCTAATTTTTATTGATTCCAAATTTATGGGGCAAATGTTTTATTTTTCTCATAGTTCTGTTAATAAGAATAACTTTTATTAAAAGTAATTTGGTCATATCGGACCCTACTAAAGTGAGTGGGGTGACGGAATCTGCCTACGAGGATAAAGTATCCCACGAGTCTTTTGATGACCAAAGTAAATTCACTAAAGAATATCCATATCATTCTGGAAACATATCTGCATACATGTCGTGAGAACCAGTTAATTTGGACAATAAATTTTACCATGAAAAAAAAAAAACCCCGGAAGAACACAATTCAGAGACCCTCCAATTTGTATGCAATCATTCGAAGTATATCTAACATATGCGCTAGTATGAAGAAGAACAAAATGAAAATGCAATATATAAAGAAGGAGAGATAAATAATAAATAATTGAGAAAAGGAGGTATTGAAATATCAGAAGAGAGAAACGAAGAAAAGAAGAAAAGACGACGGTCTATGTGAGAAAGAGAAAAAAACGAAACAAAGACAAGAAAGAAAAAGATGAAGAGCAACATCATAGTCTTGTGATACTTAATGATGATAGTGAGATGAACAAGTTTACAAAGCTCAAAACTATTATTTTCTATTTATTGAAGTAATCAGTCAGACTTAGATTTACACTCTCAATGTTTTACCAGACTGACCAAGTGCTTCTTTAGTGTTTCTAATTTACATTGATTACCATTTTAACAAAGCAACTGCTTCATTCTTTTCATAGAATTATCCATACCAACAAATACACAAACGTAGCCAATCTTAAATCTCAATTATCTTCAGATTACTGTTTATAATGCTGAGGACACAGTTACTATACTACTACCAGAGATTTTTTTGAGTCTTCTGCAGCGCGTACGCCACACCATTACCACCCGCTACCAGCACATAACTAAATCCGCCGTCACATTATTCATGACTGATAGAGCTTAAATTAAACGTAAATTGTAATTTAGTGCGATTGCAGTGCAATGTGCATTGGAATTACAGAACAAGATTCTGTCTGGATGAATGTTTATGAATTTTGAATAAAATTATGCA